>CAKAKR010033535.1:13758-52177 GCA_916700685.1 Adelosebastes latens
AAGATAAAGTGCCCTCTTGGGGGCCCTTTCAGTGGAAAAAACAAGATAAAGTTCCCTTTAGGATGCCCTTCCAGTCGAGACAACAAGATAAAGAGCCCTCTAGGTTGCCCTTCCACTGGAAATAACAAAATAGAGTGCCCTCTTGGATGCCCCTATGACAGATAAAACATGATAAAGTGCCCCCTGGGGTGCCCTTCCAGTGGAGAAAACATGATAAAGTGCCCTCTAGGGTGCCCTTCCAGTGGAGAAAAGAAGATAAAGTGCCCATAGGGGGCCCTTCCAGTGGAAAAAGCAAAATAGAGTGCCCTCTTGGATGCCCTTAAAACATGATGAAGAACCTCTAGGGGGCTCTTCCAGTGGAGAAAACAAGATAAAGTGCCCTTTATGATGCCCTTCCAGTGGAGAAAATGAGATGCAGAAAATGGAATAAACGTAATGCAGTTTCCTCCAGGGTGCCCTATATGCTAGAAAACTTTCTGCTCGCTGGTGCCCCACCACATGCAGCTGGTGCCCTTTTTATTTTTTTTGCCCCTGCCCCTCAGACAGCCTGAGTCCACCACTGCTTCTCACATCGATCTTTACAGACCGACAACATTTCTGCAGCCTGTATGAGATAACAGGCCTGTAGGATGGGGAAACTAATAGCATGAGGTTTGAAGGAGAGGGTGAACTGGGGATAAGAGGATGATAATGGGAGGAGGAAAAGACGAAGCAATGAGGCAGAAGAGATTGAGGGGAAGAGATTGGACATTGGGGGAGGAGGGGGGAGGTGGGTGTCTGGAGAAGAATGAATGTTTCTGTTCGCGGGCCGTTTATCAAATCAGTAGGGAGTAGATTTTGCTGAGGAATGCCACATGTTGCAATGTAGACTTGATCAATGACGTGCTGTGAGGGCTGAGCGATACGCTCGCTGTAGATGCTTTTCTTGTGTTTTTTTTTGTACAATTCTGGATGATTTAATAAAGTCTTAACATGCACACAGACACGGATACTTCTACACACAAAGAGCTCAGATCTCTGGACAAATAAACCAGTTTTACCCAAGGACAGGATATGGTCTCTAGGAGGGGGTACACGCCATTTCCTGCCCACCTCCGCACTCCTGCTGTCCCCCTTCAATGGTGTGCATGTTTGTGTGTGTTATGTGGCTGGTGCTGTGTTTCCTCCTAAAACACAGACCCTCTCTGTCCCACAGGGTCAGAGGGTAGAGGATGAGCCATAAAGGGACAGGAGGGTAAACAGATGAGATGTGTTGTGTGGAACAGAGGTACTAACCTTGTGACATCCAGAGCTGCGTACATGCAGGTTTCCGCATTACACCCAGATAGTTAAGGGACAATTGAACTACACTGTTGAGTTCTATTCACTTACATAAGCATGCATGAGAAAGTAAAGGCAATATGGATAAAGTCTTCTATCAGGAAGGTGATTTTCTCAACTATTCCAGTTAATTAAATACCCCCAAGGTAATTATATTGATGCAAAAACAGTAAATCGAATTATCCCACAAAGCAAACTTGCTGAGGGTTTATGAAGGAATCTGAAAACTGTTTAATCTTTTACTTGTAAAGGAGTATTTGTGCACGTTTGTATTGCTATTTCTTAATTTCTTTCTTAAAGCAGACATATCACGGAAAACTAAATTTTTAAGTGCTTGTGCACATACGTTTGGGTATCTCGATTGCTACCAGACTGTAAAAGAAGAGGATGTAGTCTCTGTGACGTCACCCATTGGTTTGTGGAGTGCCATTTTGAAGCCTCGAGTTCTGCATTTTGGGCGTCACCATCTTGTTTTTTTGCAACCAGACACAAGAGGGTGGAGCTAAATACGACCGACCCCTGAATAAGACATTTTTAAGCGACCAAAATTGTTACAATTAACTTTCATGAGGTGAAAACACACTGTGAAAGGGTTAAAGTTGTAAGACGAAAACACGGACAATTCCCAGAGCGGACAACGCTGTGGTGGCGATCTGTCAATCACAAGGTAGCCAGGTCCTAAATCATACCCTGATTTATGGTCTATTTGACTCTAAATGGGGCCATAATTTACTAAATGAACATCATGCTGTATTGAAGAAGACTTGAAACTAGCGATTGAGACCATAAACTCATGTTTACAATGTTTACTGAGGTAATAAATCAAGTGAGAAGTAGAGTAATTTTCTCATAGACTTCTATACAATCAGACTTCTTTTAGCAACCAGAGGAGTCGCCCCCTGCTGGCTATTAGAAAGAATGCAAGTTTAAGGTACTTCCGCATTGGCTTCACTTTACAGACCCGGAGTTGCCCACTGCTACCAACCCACAAACTGTGAAATAAGACAACTCGATTAGATTTTTGTTGGCTGCCTATATCAGAAAGCATGTGCTTCAACAAGCCATTCAGATTTGCCTCCCCTTCCTATGTCACATGCAGGATCATTAGAATATATCGCCCACAGCTTGAGAACTACCTTTGCAAAGGTGCACCATATTTTACTTACAAGCCATTCAGAGCAAACTCGTTTTTTTTTGGGAGGGGGGGGCTTAAAGAGACAGGCACTAAAACGGAGCGTTTCAGACAGAGGGTGAATACAGGTCTATTCAGTCAGACAGTAGGAGAAAAATAACATGTTTTTTGAACATTAAAACATGTAAGAATGTTCTAGTATTAACCCAAAATATAAGTATGAACCAGGAAATGAGCATGATATGTCCCCTTTAATGAAGTCCAGTGTCACACTTAACCATACACATGGATGACAAATAGAGGCGCTCCATGTCACAGTGACCTCGGGTTGAATATCACGCATCTCTGAGTCTGATCTTGCAGGCTCCTGCCATCTGGTACAATTATACTTTATCTGATTGATGCTATCTAATGCAACTGCAAAAGGAGACAGCATGGTTTACTGTGTGGTGGTGGTACACTGGAGGAGACATGTGAAGTTGTTATTTTATCAATACTTTAGCTGTTAGTGTCACATGTTGTTTCAACAGTGGGAGGTTAAAAGTTGTTCTATACTTTACAGATCCCCTGTTCCAGTAGCGTGACCTCACAGCTCACATTTGTTGCACGGAGCAAAGTGATTGTGGTTGCATCAGTGGTAATGTGACCGTGGCTTAACACACTTCATTTCACTGATTAGCACACCTTCACTCAGAGAAAGAGAGAGAGGGGTGGGGGTGGAGAGGGGTGAGTCAGTGAAATACGTGGATTGCTTGGAAGGAAACCCTTTGGGCTTTGACTTACTGAGAGCTGTTGGTTAATAAGGAAATCAGTGAGTGATATCCTGCACATTCAGAAATGTAAGTGGCATCCACTGTGATTTCTTTCAACTGTGAGCCAACCAGGCTTAAATGCGGTGCAAGAAAAGGAGCGCCGGGGTCGAATGTGCACACACCACACACCGAGTGAGCGAGGCAGTGGCCAGCAAGTCATGACATGAGAGAGGGCTGACAGAGAGAAGGATATGTGGAGAGTTACTGGGGGTATGTTGGTAAGAAAGCAGGTGTCTGAATAGATATAAAAGAGTGTGTGACATGGTGAATTATAATAATATGAGGGCAGCGTGCGGTCGTGTTTTGCTTGGACCTTCTAAATGAGTCCATGTTGCACTTGGCAGCTGAGAACAGAAATATTATTTTTCTTCTTCTCTTTCAGTCATCCCTCTCTCTTCTCTCGCCTCATGTTGTGTCATTCTTTCTCTCCCTCTTATTTAGCACAGGTATTCAGGTATTTGCCCCCAGGGTTCTGCTGGTGGTGCTGAGAGGTGCAAGGTGCACTTTTGTCCTCCTGTCAGGGCCTGTGTGGGCCCAGGGGGGCGCCAGCCGAAGGACCGGGACAGTTCTATTGTCCCGACACATTCCAGTCAATGAAGGATATAGCAGGGAGCGAGGGAGGGGTGTTGGGTAAGGGGGCCAAGACGGGTGGAGATCAGTCTTTGAGTTGGGGATCTAGAGTGTGTGTGTGTGACTGCAGAGAGCACAGATTGCCTCCCCTCTCCTCCCGTCTTGTCCCGTCCTGTCCTGTCCCTTGAGGAGCCGCGGGGCAGGCGAGTGCACCTGCCTGAAATCCACACCCCAGGGCCAGACGCCTATCTCCCCCATCTTCAAGGTTTTACAGAAACACCGCATGTGCCACACACACTGGTGTCCACTTACACTCTTTTTAAAAAAAGAGAGGGACGTGAAGTTGTATCGTACTCTACATCTCAGAAATTTGAATTTAAAATCCATTCAGTCGGGATCAATGCAGATGTGGAGCAGATTGAATGTCCAAACTGTATTTGCTGAGCTGTTTGTTACATTAAAGGGGAAACTCCACTGATTTTATACGTGAACGTCTGTTTAAAGGTCTTGGGAGTATACTGCATATGTAAAAAAAAAAAAAAAAAAAAAGTAGTATAAAGCCTTTTGTGGCTCAAGAGGGAGCTGAGTGAAATCTGATAAATGGTCTGAAGGCTACAAGTTTGAAAATTAAAAATATCTGAGGGTGTGGAGGAAGAAGAATGCATGGATAAAAAAGACAACAAAAACAATAGTGCTGCAGGAATGAGTCCTAAAACCCTGAAATGAATTAGCATTTTAGCACTTCTGGCTCTCTCGTCTGGAAGTCAACAGGTTTTTTGAGTGTGTTTTTAGTTAGATACGTCAATAAATACCCACTCGTGAATTTTGAAGCATTTACGTGTCTTAAAAAAGGCGGTTGCCAACAAGTGGTTAAATGAGACTACTAAACGTCATCACGCCAAACACTAGTCCGCCTTTACAGCATCGTTGTTTATACTCGCGTTCATGTGACCGTGGTGTAGTTCGTTTATAGCCTAACGTTTGCTTTTTACTTCTGGCGATTGCGTTTACACTTCAAAAATCATAAAATTGGTTTTCATTATCTTGCTGAACAAAACTTGTAAGCATCATAAATGCTTGTTTGCCTCAGAACTTATTTTCTACAATAATCCAAAAACCCAGTGGAAAAATCCAATTGGGTTTTTGTGGAGGGGTGATGCTAACTTCCTGGTTGGCCTACAAAAACACGTCATCCCTGCATCTCTGCAGCACTCTATTTCAATCCTTTTACTTTGAAACTGTCCATCGTGAGACTGACAGTGTTAAAGAAGTGCTTGGAGTATTCTTAATGTGTTGCTGAAATAGAGAGTTTCAACGAAAAACCAAGAGCCTTGAAACAAATTCATCTGGACACAAATGCAGCTTCTAGTCTCATACAATCCTTAAACAAATCCTTTCTAAATTAATCCGCAAAGTCAGCTAACAGTTCACTATATGCTCCCTTTTTCTACAGAACAACAAGCCACATGATCCACAGGGAGCATGGAGACACCTAAGCCACCATGCATGGAGAACAATAATTAATCACATCCATTTCTCTCCGTCACACACACTTTTTCACGGTAACCAAAATCTCCACGGAGAGCCTTGTATTGCACGTCTACACCTCAATGTCCCCTCATCTCTCACATAATGATGATCACACTACTCGGCTACAGAGTTGAGCATGTTTTTCTTCGGCATTACAAGAATCGACTCACGGAGAGCAGATCCACATTGCATGAGAGGCTGGTTGGTTTAACGTTGCATGTCAGAACACATGGTCAGGCTGATGTGCATGCTTGTGTGTGTGTGTAACTAGACCCTCTTGTGTGAGTAGGGACAGGTGTGTCACCACCTGACCACACCCCCGGGCCACACGGCACCTCCTGTTCCTAACACCTGTCCCCTTCGTGTGCAAAGACCTGTATACCCCTCCTCTCCCTCGGTCACACACACACACACACACACACACACACACACACTGACTGAGGTTTGTCTGGGAGGAAGGCAGGTTGCTGGGCTGTGACGGAGCAAGGGGGATCAGGTCAGGTGGTCTGGTAGCCAGTTTGTCTTCACAGCTGTCCCCCTGAAACTAAAACTCCATCGAGGTGTCTGCTTCAAAACTTCATGTCTGTCCTACAACATGGTGTCATCTCTGCTCACACGGTGACATCGCTGCAAGCTGTCGGACAGCCGCTTCAGACCATTACATCCCCGTGGCAACAGATGGGAACGAAGCAAAACACATCTTCTCTCTTTGTCCGACAACAAGAGTTTTATCTTCTTATTTCTGAAGTCATTGTTATGGATTGTGATGAGGATTTTACTCACCAATCTCACTGCTAGTGCTAGTGAGCAAAACAAATGTTAAGATTTCACAAAATATATCTTTGTAACAATGTGATTGACACGTTTATAATAGCTGTAGATAGATGCACTTATTACTTAATTCACTTATTATGTGATTGTGAATTTTTGCTCAAGTTCCACTTGAAAAGGTACAGTTAATTGAATTCTTATTAGGGAAATTCTACATAAAATTCCACTCATACTGTCCAAAATCTCCTCCAAATTATCTCTTAACAGCAATTATTTCAAAGTAGTCACCAGCTAAAAGGGTCAAGAGTATCTGAAACACATGGAAACACCAAATATCACATGAAGTTAGGGCTGCATGATTTAAAAAAAAAAGAAAAATTGAATTGCGATTATTTTTGACTGATATTGCAATTGCAATATGATTTTAAATGATTATGGTGTGATTTTTTGCTGGGATCTGTACCAAACAAAGATGTTTTCTTAAGTCGGTAGAATATGTGAAGGTCAGGAAATCTCTGCAGCACCACAATAATTAATTTAAAATGCTCTTTTGACACACATTTCACCTTTAACAAGTATTGCGATTTTAACAAATATGATGCGATTTGAAAATTGCAGTAGGCCATATTGCGATTTTGCTAAAGTTTCCAATAATTGTGCAGCACTACATTATCTTATTTCATTATATATGCTTTGTCATGTTTATGTAATATTTTGGTCATATTTATTGTATCTATTTTACATTTTGTAACTCCTCTACCTTTATCAAAGTTGCGATGACTAATTGTTTAAAGATTTTAAAAATAAAATAATAATAATAATAATGATAAAATTATTTCACAAACTCTCTGTTGTACACTATCACACTGTACAACACTGTACTGTATATTAAAAATGAGTTGTTTTTTTTAGAGGAATTACATCCACAATTAACTCTTCAAGCAAAAAATACAAAGGAAGTCCATAATGGGCACAAAAACTTTACACACATGCACATATACATACAAATACACGCACACGCATACACAAATAATAATACTTACTATACTATAAAGGTCTATATATCGACATTCAGATCATTTTACTTGTTTCTTTTTTAAAAAAGAATTTCTGAATATCTCCAAAAATCAAAATTCATGAGAAAATGCCAAATTTTGTAAAATTCCTGGGGCTTCCCTTTAATGTTATAATAAGGCTTATTAAGCGTCAAATAATTTATCATACGCAAATAATTCTAACATAAACATTACAACATGGCAGGTGTGACATTTTTGATTTAGTTCCAACAAATGAGGTAATTACGTCTAAACTGAGGGTTTGTTTATAACCTGTGATCATATGACCGACGGTGCTGCTCGGCCTGTTGGACTCCTTCTTAGTGATGTCACTGCGTCCTCACATCTTAAAGTGGCAGTAGGCAGTATATTTTTGGCATCATTGGGCAAAAATCCCATAATAACCTTTCAGCATATTGTATTTCAAGTGTTCTGAGAGAAAACTAGACTTCTGCACCTCCTCATGACTCTGTTTTCAGACTTTAGAAAATCTAGCCCGTGACGGGAGACTTTGACCAATCACAGGTCATTTCAGAGAGAGAGTGTTCCTATTGGCAGATTTTGCAATGGCGGCCGCGTCACAAACTTTCTCATTTTAGAGTTAAACAGTAGACTACAAGATGATTCTGAAAACATTTGAGGCGAGAAATAGGCATTACAGTAACAGAATATTGATTCATATTTGATCAGCGCTGCCTAGTTTGAAAGATTTGGTCGGAGTTCGCGAGTGATTGACAGCTGGCTCTCATAGACAGCAGATGGATAGCAGACCTCAGATCCGCTCTTACTGCTTGTTTTCCTCCTGTCTGTGAAATCTTGCAGATGCCGTTAGGAGCACGGGAGGACACAGAGGCACATGATTTTATTCAGGTTACCTGTTTCATGTACTACTGTCGGGATATAGCGACTGTTTTATAAAAATAACTTTTTTTTTAATCATATTTGCTCCAATCTCGCCTACTTCAGTTTTAACTGAAGTTGTTGAGTAAAATTTGATGATAACTGGTAAAAAATGATGGCCAGAACTATGACATGAGATATAGAAAAATTATTTTTCCTTTTGGTATTTGTGTGTGTTTGTGTGTGTGTGTGTGTGAGAGAGAGAGAGAGGGAAAGGGAGGGAGAGGTCAAAGCAGCCTGAAGGCCATTGTAAATTCCTCGCTGGCTCAACCAAAGACATTCTTCTCTGTTGTTTTTCTTTCTAATCTCTATGCTCAGATTACCAGCTAGAGGGCCCGACCAGATGAGAGGAGTACAGGGTGGCATGCATGCACGCACATGTGCCCAAACATGCACAAACACACACATACACAAGCTTTACAGACGTGCAACATCTATTGAAAAACACTGTGCTGTGGATGCTATACAGAGCATACATGGCAGATATCACTTCCACCTGGTACGTCTGAATAGATTGAAGGTGAATCTGGTGTCACACAAATGAAATAAAAAGCACACCAACACACTGAAGTCATTACCTGAGAGCTTGTTTTTTTGAAACCCAAAGAAAACAACCCCCTGTGGAGACTACTGAGAGGATTCCCACATGACAGCCACCCAAAAACACACACACACAAAACACAGTATTTGAAACCAGAATCTTCACTTAAAGCCTTTCCAGATGTGCCCAAATCAGTTTCACTGGACTGATACCACTCCACTGAGATTCACTGTTTTTGATTTGATCACACTTAATCAATAAAACGAATAAATCTGGCGCAGTTAACGTTCTAATTTGCAGAATTATCAAAGTAGTGTTGCCATGGTGTAAAATGTGAGCATGCAGAGGTACAGTAGACAGAAAGTCAATTTCATACCAAAATATTTCACTTTATAACGTCATCATTGTGAATATACAGTACTTTATTAAAGATAATCAGAGATCAAGCTTGGTATGAATACCCAGCACAAATGATCATGTATAAGCAGAGGTGGTCTGCTGATGTTGATGAGTGAAACAGACATGTTTAATGGGTTCCCTGAAGGCTTTTTGTTTGTTATGTGATTTAGGTGAGACCACTGTATGTTTTATTGCTCATTAAATGATGATATTAAGTGCCATACTTCAGTGCTGACTTCTAGTGGTTGGATGATCATTAAAGATTTGAGTCGAGTTTTAGGGAGGGAGCCTTTTTTGTTCGCAGTATAATGTATTTATTAGGCCAAATGTATGTTCGTCTTATAAATCCATGTGGCCTGGGCTACTAATAAACTAAATAAACTACTACTTGGTTATTGCCCATTGTCAGTTTCACGTACTGTATGAAATTTCATTCAACCAACCGGCAACCTCCAGTGCTGAGAAATGAAGCCAATGTGGAAGCCAAAACCAAAACCTGCAGTTCTTCAAACGGCCACTTGAGGCTTCAAAAGCGAGTCAATCGTCAATCCCCATAGAGCCCCATGTTAAAATGCCAAACTGTACAACAGAAATAAACATGTTTTGGTATCTATAGCTAATTTTCCCGTTCATGACAACTGCACGGGGGGTGAATTTTTATATAACTCACGTGTTTAAATTATATTAAGGTTTAATGTTAGGCATAATGAGGACGTGGCCACTTTGAGTGACAGGTGGATGACGTCTCAAGTCGCTAGCTGCTAGCTGTCTGCTTTGCAGCGTCACCCGGCCCGCCTCAGCTCCACCGACGATCCACCTCTTTGCCCATTTTTGGATTAGCTGGGAGTTAGGCTATGTCGTCACTGCTAAGATGTCTAGAAGGTAACCTCCAAATGTCAAAAACTTGCAAGACTCACTGCCTGACGACCTATCCTAACCTTAACCATTTGCGATCAAAGCCTAACCTTAATATCTAATATTATTATATTAATCTTGCGAGCGCTTCGCAATTTGAGTGTCTCCCTTTAGACACGACCCACTTTGAGCTTCACAACGGCCCAACCATGACGTTTTTCCTAAACCGAACTAGATGGTTTTGTTGCTGGAACCTAACTGCAGACGTTACTGTAGTTTAGTTGCGTACAAATAACACGCGAAAAGCATAAAATGCGCCCTCATGACACACGGAATGTCCGTGTAATATCGTGCTATTTAAACACCTTCTCATGAGACCGGGTTGGTGGTACACACACACACAGCTTCCATTCAAGTACTTTATTGGTATCTGTATGACTTTAAGGGTACTGGTACTGGTACTGGTACCGGTACTGGCATCATCATTTTTTAAATGATTCCCAGCCCTAATCCTGGTACATGTAGTCACAGCCGGCACAGCTCCGTGAGCAGGAGAAATCAGCTTTCTCAGTCAATATACTAGGGAATTTATTTCTTCATTTATTTTTACATTTGCCATCAGCACTTATTGGAAATCCACATAAAAGGTGGTGAAATTTTCCTTTAACTGTGCTTATGAGTATAGGATTAGTAGAAACACTGGGAAACTAAGAACACAAGGAGCAACGCCTCGGCTTCAACACTGGGAATGACGACAAACGGCGTGACAACTAACAGACAGGTATAAATACACAAGGAGTTAATCACAAGACAGGGTAGAGCTGGAGTGGGCAGGGAACTGCAATAAGGAGGGAAGTACTGTGATTGGGTGACGGCTACAGGAACACATGAGGAACAGACAGGGCGAGCACAGGAAACTCAAAATATAGAAAAACACAAGTACAAAAACAGAGAGACAAAACCTCCTCACAGAAAACAGAGTATAGCCAGCACAACAGCAGAAAAACAGAACTTCCAGAGTCCAAGAGTCCAACATGACAAATTCTTCCACATTAGTACCGGCACAAGCTACAAAGTCCACAAATCATTGCTGTTTCTACCAAACAACAGAAAATTAAATGGAAAGATGATGGAGGAAAATGAAACAGAGAGAATATTACAACACAAAATATCTATCTTGGTAGGAAAAGTTGATTTTGTAATCAAATAATAGGTGGCTGTAATAAAATTACACCGTCTGCCAACAAGCAGTGCTTACGGCAAAGAGTCACAGTGGCAGGAAATGCAAGTATGAGATAATGGTGGATAATGGAGTTATAAGATGATACCACGTGTTACTAGGAAATCCCAGATAATGTATGGATATAGTATAGGGATCTTTAGTGATGTTAATATGTCAGTAAAATTCCCATCCGTCTATTGGAATCAATAAAAATGTTTATTTCAGTTGTCAACGTGAGCCTTGTTCTCTTTTTTGTTGGTTTCTACATTCTTACTCAAACGCAAGGCCTCACTTTTACTCAAGAGATGGTGTGAGGATGGAAAGGATGTAGAAAATGAAACAGTGAGTAATTGTCATGACAAATACAGCAATGTTACAGTGATAGTCACATTTATATTATCAATCTGTAGTTGTGTGTTTGGCTGAAGATTTACGGCCTCATCATCATCAAAGGTCAAGATAGATGATGACACTGGACAGAGGAAAACTTTCACTCACTACAAAACTCTTGCACTCCAGAAAGTCTTTTGGACCGGCGAGTTGGATCATAAAATCCTGCACACTGTCGATCACTTGTACTCATTTTACTATCACCTTATCAGTACTCAGACCTTCATCAAGTAAAATTCATTATTCTATACCTAAAATGTGTAATGAGGATGCAGGGGAAACTCTATTTTTATCCACTTGTGTGGTTTGCTCCTCACACTTTTGTCACGGACCTTCTCCTCACACATCTAGTGAAGCATTATTATGTAGTTTTCATGCACAATTTTTCTTTCAAAAACTGAACTAAAGCAACAGGAAAGAACTGGTGTGATGGCAGAAAGTACACTTCATAATCAGTCTGTCATCTTATGTCTCTCAATCATCTTAATAAATTAAGTTTTTCTCCTTAAAAATAATGACTTATAGTTCTCCGTTTTCAATTTGTTGCCGTCCTGTGAAAACCATGGCAAATGGTAAATGGACTTGCATTTATAAAACGCCTTTCTAGTCTTCTGGTAGCAGAGGCTGCCATACAAGGTGCCAAACTGCTCATCAGGGTGTAAACTAATGCTCATTCACACACACACATTCATTCATACACTGACGGTACAGCCTTCAGGAGCAATTTGGGGTTCAGTATTTTTGCCCAAGGACACTTCAACATGTGTAAAATCATGTATTTCCAAAATATAATACATAATTCAATGGGATTTTAAATGGTTTATTTTGCTTAAGAAGTACAAACATTTTCTCAACCCATAAAGGAATTTGTAAATCCTTCCAAATTCATAATCCCCCAATTTCTAGATATGTGATTTTCAAGGGACAGTGACTCTCTTCTGTGGAGTACATTTTCCACTCATGCACCCACACCCACAGATCCCAAACAGCTGGGTAAATCTTGATCCCTGTCATGGTGACAACAGGCAGGGGGCTGAGGGCTTAGTGCGGGCCCAGTGAGGTGCTCCACCAGGGGGCCTTCAGTCAGACCAGAATCAAATCACTGGAGGTTTCTGTTTATGTAACAGGTTGCGTGTCATTTAGTTTTGACTCTTCTGTAACAATTTTTCTTAAATAAAAGCAATTACAGGGTGCTCTCATGTATACTCCCACTCCTGCCTTTCTGTCCCTTCCCCCTCTTTGGCCAAAGCTGCAGAGCTAAACGACACACAACTAATCAACCCAAAAGTAACACCTTACATCAAGGGAAAGCAGGGGCGGACTGAGGGGAGATAAAGTAGTTAATTACCCACAAATCAACTCAGACCCCCACCTCTAGCTCAGGTCTGGCTATAAGCTGAACCAGCGTGAGTCCTCACACTTCAACAGGTGTGGGGAGAAGAAAGAGGGAAAATTTAGTGAATGATGAAAAGAAACAAGAAAAAAAGGGAGTCTGCGCACCTGTTTTGGACTGCCATGCCTTCCTTTTTGCGGGCCGGGGCTTGCACTGCCCCACCCAAAACAACGCAGTCAGGTCTCACTGCCTGTTCAGCTATGTGAAATACGTCTGGGTCAATTTACAGAGGTTAGATGTAAACAGGAATGGGAAAAAGAGTCAAGACGGACTAGTAATTATGGTCAGTAATTACTGATGGTTAAGGCAGTGAATCAAACTTAGGCCACAGAGGCTCTGGTTTCATGCATGAAGTAGAGTTATGTGTAGGCAAACTCAATCACAAACACTGCTGCAGAGGTGGGTCATTGTAGATTCAGTGCTGGTTAGCAACATTTGGCAGCTCTGAAATTGTCGGACAATCAGCAGTTTAAGATTTCAGAGATAACTGAAAGAGGCCAAATCATTTGTGTCCAAAATGCAGGTGTATCCATCAAAAGAAGTTCTGATGGTCACTAGTATGCACTCGTCAAAAAATAGTTCAAGACTGGTTCTTTTTGTGGATTTTCTGTCATGGTATGATGCATTTTTTTTGCAAACAGATTAGGGTTGCAACTAACAATTATTTTCATTGTCAATTAATCTGTTAATTATTTCCTTGATTAATCGATTAGTTGTTTGGTCTATAAAATGTCAGAAAATGGTGAAACATATTGATCAGTGTTTCCCAAAGCTCAAGATGACGTCCTCAAATGTCTTGATTTGTCCACAACTCAAAGATATTCAATTTACTGTCATAGAGGAGTACAGACACCAGAAAATATTCACATTTAAGGAGCTGGAATCAGAAAATTTAGACTTTCTTTTCTTAAAAAATTACTCAAACCGATTCATTGATTTTCAAATTAGTTAAAATTGATTAATCGTTACAGCGCTAGATTAATTTAATTATAAATTAACACTTTGTACAAGGGCTTGAAGCAAATTCAATATTATTATTTATGGACTTTGAGTGTTTTTCGTGAAGATATAAGCATATTATGTTACATTTTTTTGCAAAATTCTGCCATCTAAATTATTATTTCCAAGCAAATTGTGGCAAAAAATGAACAAATTAGTTATTAAAGGTTTTGTTTTGCACATACGAAGAGTTTTTGAAGTAATTCTCACATTATTCTCCACAGCCGAGCACACACAGCCTGATCATCGGATCTGCAAGGGACCACAGTAAAAAGCGTATCAGGGGTCTGGACGTTCCTTGCACCACTTCTTGAAGCCCCCCGCCTCAAATCTAACACAACACACACACTCACACCTTAACAGCATGCCTACAGAGCTCACTGTGGCTCATTAACCTCCTGGTAGGGGGGATGGGGGTCAGGGGCATCAAAGTGGCAGGATCACTGCAGACTGGCCAAGCAATCCTACCATGGGGGTCTGGAGCCGCAGCGTCTCACCCCCTAATGAGAGGCCATGACATGCACACATCCACCCACAGTTTGACCCCTCAGGACCAGCTGGAAAAGAGAGTCTGACATGCCTGTCCCAACCCTCCTCCTCCTCCCTCCCTCCCACCACTCGCCCCCTCCATTCCTCTCCCAAACTCCACAAGTTCCAGCCACAGAGCAGCAGCTCACAGTCACCACGGGCCAGGTCACGTCTCACCTCCCAAGTACACCTAAATCCAGAGGGGGAACGTCGGGGGAGGAGAAAAATGATGATGAAAGATGTCCTTAAAGTCAGGAAGCACACTTGTTTTGATTTCCTAAAATTATGCTTTTAAATTGCTTGTTTTGTCCAACCAACTATCCAAAATGCCAGAACAAGGCAAAAGTGAGTATGGCTCACATACCCCCGCTCACTGCTTGACCCCTGCTAAAGTAGGGCTAAAGGTTTTGCCCTTTGGGAAAATTTCAGAACTTTTGGGCACCCTGGACTTCTAACCACCAAAAGGCACAACTAGACCACACTGTCAACCATTGTACCAAATTTCCTAATTTAAATAGTTTTCGAGTTCTGCTCCGGAAACGATAGTGTGACACGTGAACGGACGGAAGGACGGACTCGCGGAGCGCTATATACCCCCGACTACGTTGTCGCAGGGGTATAATTATCAATCAACTATCAAACGGGACAAAAAATGGCTGCAAATCCTCACAATTGAGAACCTGAGTATGTTTGGTGCTTTGGCTTGAAAGATGTCTTAAACGAGTACTGTAATTGATTCAGAATAGTTGCTGATTCATTTTCTGTCTGTGTCTAAATTTTTTTTTTTTTTGGACGTCGCAATCTTGGTACTTGTCCGTCTTGCCCTCTTGGTTTTTGGCCGTCACCATCTTGTTTTTTGGCCGTCACCATCTTGGTAATTGGCCCATCGCCATCTTGGTTTTTGGCCATTGCCATTTTGTTTTTTTGCGACCAGAAGTGACACGAGAGGGTGAAGCTAAGTAAAACCCAACACTGAACAAGACATTTTTAGGTGACAAAAATGTTACAATTAACTTTCATGTAGTGAAAACACACTGTGAAAGGGTTAAAGTTGTAAGACGAAAACACGTACAACTCCCAGACCGGACAACACCGTGGTAGCAACCTGTCAATCACAAGGTAGCCACGCCCTAAAGCATACCCTGCTTTATGGTCTATTTGACTTTAAATGGGACCATAATTTACTAAATGAACATCACGCTGTATTGAAGAAGACTTGAAACTAGCGATTGAGACCATAAACTCATGTTTACAATGTTTACTGAGGTAATAAATCAAGTGAGAAGTAGAGTAACTTTCTCATAGACTTCTATACAATCAGACTTCTTTTTGCAACCAGAGGAGTCGCCCCCTGCTGGCTATTAGAAAGAATGCAAGTTTAAGGTACTTTAGCTTTGGCTTCACTTTTCAGACCAGGGGTTGCCCACTGGTTACAATTAATGCAAATGTTTGATTTTTACAAATTCAAGTCAGTTGTTAAAATGTGTTGTTAAAAGTCCTTTAAGTAGATTATGATTTTAAGTAATCTCGTGAGTTTTGGGCCTTTGATAAAGTCCATGAAGGAAAGCAGGAAGCTGAAATTCCAGTGCCTTCTTGTAACTAGACAGGGATTCATTTTACCTTTCATTAGGTATCATTAACAAGAGACAGATAAAAAGAAAACAAAAAAAAAAATGTCTATCTGTCAATCAACACAACTGATGGGAACACGCTCAGTGGCATGTGGGAGGGAGTGGGTGTGAGGGCGGGAGGGAGGGGGGGGGCTTTCTGCCAGAAAGAGGCAAGTGCAGCAGGGTGAAGGAGGGGTGCAGGGTCGAGGGAAGAGGCACCTTGCAACAGCTGGTCTCAATTATCCGTGGAGGGGCTGCTGAGTGTACAGGAGCATGTGTGTGTTCGCAAGTGTGTGTGTGTATGTAAGGTTGAGGCATCGCAGGGGGAGGGCTGAGACCACTGGCGCCATGAGGGGAGCAACAGGTCAGGGAGGATGAAGATTATAAAAATACTAGCAGGCAGTTGGCCTTGGTCCTGCCGCCGTTCACAGTGTGAGTGTGTGTGGTGGATGTTCCTTGCCTGCCACGATGCCACAGGATGTGGAAGAGTGTGTGTGTGTGTGCCCACAGTGCATCAGGGCGGTGCGTTTCTGCATACATCCTGTGAGATAACCTTCCTGGTTGAATAACATGGACATGTTTTTATCAATCAAATGTGTGGAAAAATTAATGTCTCCATACTTTTTTTTTTTTAAGAATATCAATCTAAAATTTAAATATGCAATAACTTATTTACAAATCACAGGTTTTTTTTTATATTTAGTGATACGTTTTTGATATTATAATAATGATACATTTCATTCATCATTTCTGTCACAGACCTGAACAAATGTTTACTTTATTCTTATTTAAAGTACTTTATGTTATGACAAACATCTCCTTTATTCTTACACAATTTGAAGCAACGCATGCAGTTTTTTTTTTTAAGGGAAATTAATATTGAATCACAAAAAAAATGATCAATTATCTTGAAAAGAGTTAAACACAGTGATTGCATAGGACATATAGTAGTTGGGACACATGAGTGTATAACGCCCTCTGGTGTTATACAAGTGTTATTACAGGAGGGCAACAAGCTGTTTTCCTCTCAACCCTCATTCAATTTACATTACTGAATGACTTGAAAATACAATTTAAAGTGTTGAAAGTACATGAATACTGTACTTAAGTACAATTTTGACATAGTATTAAAAAAAAAGTGATAGACAACAACAGTAAAATGCTACTTACATATGAATGAATCATTAATAATATAATGTATAATAATACAACACTCATGTGGACCATTTTCTTCACAATGAGTACTTAAAGTATATTTTTCTAATACTGCTGTACTTTTAGTAGTAACATTTTTAATGCTGGACTTACAGTGTGTTATTGCTACTTTTACTTTAGTAAAGGCTCTGTCTTCCACCACTGGTCATTTGTAAGCAAATCCAGATCCTGATGCCCCATCTCTTGAGGTCAAACTTTCAAGGACAGATTCTGAGATGTCTGATGTCCGGTTAAATATACTGTACAGCCTACAGTATATTTTCTGTTTTTTAACTTAAACTCCTGGCTCGCTCTTTCCTACCTGTCTGATCTCCTTAATCCTTACACTACAATCAGGACTCTCCTCTCTCAGAATACAGGACTCCTATCTGACTCCTATTTATAAAAGACTTTATGTTATACTTATGACCTGATTTGTTGAATATTCTATCAATATTAATATTGTGATTGGTCAATCACGGCACGTTATTTCTTTATAACAGACCGTTGCTATGGATGCAGTTCTTGTGTCAAATTATTGATTTCTTTAGTAAGTAGCCATGTAATAAGTGGGATAATGTACAGCTAGCGGGTCATTGTTGTAAAATTAAACTTTAGGGCCTGTTGGGGTTTATTTCAGAACAATGACCGGCTTGCTGTACATTATCCCTTACATGTTGTAC
Source organism: Adelosebastes latens (assembly GCA_916700685.1). NCBI lineage: Eukaryota > Metazoa > Chordata > Actinopteri > Perciformes > Sebastidae > Adelosebastes > Adelosebastes latens. The sequence goes on from CAKAKR010033535.1 coordinate 31,663, forward strand.
AGGAGGAAGATGGCTCGTCACAAGTTTGTCATAAAGGGTTGCGGCCCTACTGAAACTGATGGTAGGGGCATCTGGAAGAGCTTCTATAAGACTATACTTTTTCAGACGTTTACAGACTTTAGTGTCCATGTGGCTGTTTTTATGTTGGGATAACAAAGCGTAAAGTGAAGGCAAGACTGACCAAACATAAACATGCGATAAGGACTGGAAACCCCCAATTCCCCATGGCTCTGCATTCCAAAGACACTGACCACGGTAGTTGCAATTCCTTAAAGGGAAACACCACCTAAATTATTAATTCCAATATGTTATTTCCATGACTTAGGAAAGTTCAATCAATATGTGTGAACATGAGCTACTCTCTCTCAAAGCCAAAAACCAGAGAAGTAAGTCTCAAACTTGAGATGTTATAGGGTATAAACTCTGGAACTGCTCCATGGACAATGAATGGGAGACTGATTTTGTGGACCCAGAGGATGTTTGTTTTCTTCTTTTTTTATACCCAAATGAGCTTTATTCTATTGTAGTTTTGTCAGTTGTGAAACAGAAAATGTACCCATGTACTCACTCACATTCCCCTGGGTGCTCTCAGTGTCATCTACAACATCTTTCACAATTCATTGTCTGTGGAGCAGTTCCACATTGTATACCCCATGACATCACAAATTTGAGTTTTAGCATTCTGGTTTTGGATTTGGGAGAGAGTTGTTCACGTTTACTAATATTGTTGGACTGTCTTAGACCATAGAAATAACATGTATGAATTTTGAAAATGGTCGTAGTTCCCCTTTAAAGATATCAGGCATAGACAATATAGAAAACTCAATAAGCGGTGGAGACAGACTAAAAAGGCTCTTACAAAGAGAATCATTTTGGATGTATACATTGAAAGTTATGAAATATCCTTAAATGGGAAACTTGACCTCTCTCCTTTTCCTTTTCCTGTCTCTTCTGGAATTTTAGGCATCTGGGTCATTTGAAAAAACGTCATGTGCCGTCTGGCCTGAGTGAAATGTAAAGTTAAACATGAAGAGGATTTAAGATGTTTTGTATATATTTTTCTATATGTTTATTGTTGTTCTGACCTGTTCTGTGATATTTTTGATGTGTGGTTCCCTCTGCTGGACATGGTCGGTCATGTGACTGCTTTTGCATCATCCATAACATTAAGACCACTGAAAGGTGAAGTGAATAACATTAATTATCTTGTTACAATGGCATTTGGCAGTGGGTGGGATATATTTGGCAGCAAGTGAACATTTTGAACTGCAGTAAAAATGGGCATGCGTAAGGATGTGAGTGACTTTGACAAGGGCCAAATTGTGACGGCTAGACGACTGGGTCAGAGCATCTCCAGAACTGCAGCTCTTGTGGGATGTTCCCGGTCTGCAGTGGTCAGGACCTACCAAAAGTGGTCCAAGGAAGGAAAACCGGTGAACCGGCGACAGGGTCAGACCCAAGGCTCATTGATGCACGTGGGGAGCGAAGGCTGGCCCGTGTTGTCCCATCCAATAGAAGAGCTACTGGAGCTCAAATTGCTGAAAAAGTTAATGCTGGTTCCGATAGAAAGGTGTCAGAACACACAGTGCATCGCAGTTTGTTGCGTATGGGGCTGCGTAGCCGCAGACCGGTCAGGGTGCCCATGCTGTCCTAATGTTATAGCTGATCGGTGTACTCCCCAACATGTATAAAACCAGCCCATTTTGTACTAGCCCTGATGAAGACATTAATGGCTGAAACGTGTAGGCATGTTTTTACTGCTACTGGGATAAAATAGCCATGAGTTACTGTTTTGTACATTTGAATACAAGCTACCATGCTGTCCGAGTTGTTTGTTTTTCATAATTATTAAAAATAAATAAATAATAAGACATACTTCTGAAATTGCTTGCACCAACATTTGACCAGGTGAATAGAAAGCAGTGCCTTTCCCTGAAATTAACCTAAATCAGTGATTCTATATTGAAGTGCATAAAACATCTCTGTGCACTAAAACACATCAGTCATTACACTGACTTCTTGTGCCTTTATGGCATATTACACCTTCAAACCATCGCACTCCATCAAACAGCTGTTGCATACATAAATCACTGACTAATATTGATCCAATATAAAACAATCTGATACTCCCATCATCATTCTCTTGTCTTCATATCCAGGGTACTGCAATTCTTTATGCATTCACCCCAGCTCCCTGGCTGAAGTTAGTGCCAGGCTGCCAATGGTGTTTAGAATTAAATATAAACTCAATAGTACTATCGGGCACTGCATGATGAAGCTCCTGAAGACAATTGTGAATTGTCTGATAGAACAACTTGCAGTCTCTCAGGTCTGATAACAAATACCTACTGGATGTCCTCAGAGCTTGAACTAAAATAAAAAACTGCTGCCTGTCCGTTAAAAGATGTTTTTTGCTTGTTGTAATAATTTGTCCTATTCATACTGGCCATTAAAAGACCTTGTGCTCTTTCGATGCAAGTGATATGGGACAAAATCCACTGTCCTCTCTCTCTGTGCAAGAATATATTCTGAAGTTTATATCCACATTTTTGCACAATACGAGGACTGTGGATCACTTACAATAACAGCACATTAACAAGGGATCTTTTTTTTTTTACCTTATTTTTTTTTTTAAAGATTAATATATATTCCTTCACATTTTGGACTGATGTATTTGTTCTATTTAATTATACTGTGTAAAACTATTTTGTTGTATTCTAGTGTACCCGTTAATATCTTGCCTGTTCAATTGTACTTTTTTGTGAAGCTATAGGATTTTAAAAAGATAACAAAATAACACCCTCTGGTGTTCAACAAGTTTACATTACATGAGGACACAACTGAGAGAAAAAGTTTTATTTTCAAACTGTTTTCAAGCCTTTTCAATAGGAATATACTATTTGCAGGATACTCTCAAACCCCTTGGTAAGTTTCCCTTTGCATTCTTTCAACAACATTATTATTTCGTACACAATCAGCAAAATAAAACAACCAGCTAAGGAACAAGTTGGATCACATTTTGTTGAGAGGGAAACATTTTAAATGGTAAGAACAATAAATAAAGAACTACATAACACAATCAACCAGGAAAACACCTCAGAAAAATAAATATATTCAAAGTAAGGTAAAGTAAAAACAAATGCCCACTTTAAATGTCCGAAACTGTTTGTTCACAGAAACTTTTAACTGCACATTTCTATACTTATTTTAAAAGCTTGAAAGTTATGACAAAAAACCCAAAGCTGAATAAAAGAAATGCCCCGAAACACATCAGCTGTGTATATAAATATACTGTATGTATACAAACATTCTAACTGACCATAATACAAATTAGGCTTGGGCGGTATTACGGTACACCAGGGTATTTAGAAATCAAGACTGTATGATTTTCAATACTTTCATAAATACAGATGCTCCACTTTCTATGACGATGTATTGATGTGATGTATTGTAATGCAAAAGCAGTTTACCACATGATTTTATTCAACTGCCAGTCTGCTACCATATCATTTCAGTTCAGTCCACTGATGTGTCGGTACCGTTTGTACCTGCTGTGTGCGGCTTAACATTAGCGAGTGTCCGGTCGAGAGAGAGAATGAAGTTATCAGTAATGTTTTAGCGGTGAACGTAGCAGTGTAGTGTGTGTGTACGGTTTAGGCAATTTGTCGGTGAATAAATGCTACAACTCCCATGGCTTGCTTGCCACCTGCTGCTGATTAAAGTGGAGGGGGTTAACCCTGAAGTTAGCCACAACTTCGGCTCAGGTGGGCTGGCATTTAAGGTGGACCAGCTATTCTCACTTTCGTGACAAGCCGCTCCTCCGAGTTCTGCTAAGCACTCCCCTCCCTGGGCCGTCATATACCGTATACCCCGATGAAAGGCCATGAAGGTATGAAAAGTCAGATACCGCAAGCCTAATACAAATACATATATAGTAGGCTACTGGAGAGCATATGGCAGAAAACAATAAATCAACTTAAAAATGTGATACTTGCAGGTTCAAATGTAAAAGGGAGTCTAAAATAGAAACCTGATTAAACATCATCAAACTAAAACAAAGATATGTATAATAATGAAGTCGGATCTGTGTAAAAACCCTGAGTACAGGCCCTGAATATTTTTTTTAAAAGGTACAGTGTGCAAAATCTGGCGACATCTCGCAGTAAGGTTACAGATTGAACCTCTCCCGTGTGCCAAGCGTGTGGGAGAACTACGTTGGCCATTGCGAAAACGCAAATGGCCCTATCTAGAGCCAGTTGTTGTAAGACTAGTGTAGGTCATTTGGAGCAGAGCCAGTGTGTAGAGTGTGTGTGTGTACGTGGGAAGTGAGTGGTGAAGCAAGAGAGAGAGAGAGCAGCTGCGAATGTTTGTGAACGAACAAGTGAGCTAGTGGAGCAGAAGACAGAGTTAGTTTAGAGTACGGTCTAAGACCTGCTCTATATATAAAGCGTCTCGAGATAACTTCTGTTATGATTTGACGCTATATAAAGATAAATTGAATTGAATTGAATTTAGCTTTGAGAATATAAAGTGAATGTACAGTAGAAGTTGCAGTTTGTGCAGAAATAAATGCTGCAGCTCCTCACGACCAACAGAAGCTTCCCGTGTCTTGTTTCCCGGCGGCTCAGTGGAGTGACGGGGGTTAACTCCGGAGCGAGTAACGTTATCGACTGCGGTCCAAGCAGGAAAAGTTAACACAGTGGTCTGTCTGTTTGTACCTTTGTAGATAAAAACGGCTCATTCTAAGCTAACGGAAACACAACGATTCTTATTTTCAGGTGATTATACATTAAAGAATACATTATTATTATATTCCATTTCTTCCAATAGATCCCCCTACTTGATACACCCTGGTCCTTTAAACTACTTTTTTTTGGTGCAAAAACTGAATAATGAAATGGTAGAAAAATATAATTTTCACTCAACACTGTCTCATCTACCAAATGTTTAACAGAGGGCTATTTGTTCTCTTCCTATTATTTAGCTGAATGGAAGCTGAATTTTAGCTCTCTTTTGTCCATTTACACTAGCACCGTTTACTTCCCTGGAGCCGCCACCTTCACCATTCTCGACCTCATTGTTGTTCGACCAGCTGGCTTTCAGAGAAGTCAGCTCAGGTGCTATAATGTCTCCATCCTGTGTGTGAATAGAAATTAAGTAAGTAATCATTACTGATGCAGGGCACTATATTGCAGTTACACCTAATCCCAACTCAGCAAGCGACCATTGGACTCTGTGACATAATTCTTCAAACCCAGATCAATAATGTATGTGGACTGGAGGGGGAATCTAACCGTTAAATGCTAAATTCATGTGGACACTGATTTACGGTGTCCTGAGGTGATTCTGAGATGGGAATGTAAAATTTTAAGTATTTCCATCTAACCCCCAGTTTACATAGCATGCGGAAGCGCCACGATTACACAAGCAGACAGACAGATAGCTCCATAGTAAACAGCAGAGGAGCAGAATCGATTGTTGATGAGCGTGGAGAAATGTGCCTCTGGTGTGATTAGCCAGGCTTCGGCTTGTGCGACGATTAACAACGCGGCGCTTCCGTTCCAGATGTGAACCCACCGTAAACCTGCCATTTCCTTCCTTCAACTCACACAGCTTTATTAAGATATTTTTGGCTCCCTGTTGTCGTTTTGTACAAAATGCAGATAAATTGCAGCATTTTCCTAGTGACTAGTGTAACTAGTGACTAGTGTTTGTTTGTGTTGGATATTACCTGAGGCTTTGTGAAGTTCCTGTCCATACACCACTGGACAAAGTGCTTCTTGGCTGCCTCCAGACTCCTGTCATCCGTCTTCTTGAAGTAGACCCTGATCAGCTGCTCAGCAAACTGCTCTGGGAGGAGTTTAGACACCTGGCAGGAATGACAGCAGCAAAGAGTTTATTTTGAGGCAGAGGCAGTGACAAAAAGCATCTACACATTAAGAAGAAAATGGCCATAAAGAAAAACATTCAAATACAGATTAAGACAGATTCTGACCTGGTTCTTGCAAATCTGAATGGCTTTGGTTGGGTCATCCTTGCAATAGAAACGCACATTGTTGATGGGGTTCTTTTCCTTCATCCCATAGTCCAAAAAAATGACCTAGAGGAGAAGGGGGGGTTTTTAGATCATCAAGTGCAGTCATCAGTTAAGGCATTAGACTACAATGGAGCTAAAATTCATAATAAAAGTATACAAATCTAAAATAAATTCTTATGATGAGCCAATTTACTATTTGATTTAGAGTAATTCAATTAGAAACTCACACTAACTACAAAGTCCTCTGGCTGCAGACTGACATCCTGGGAGCCGCTCTGAGGGATGGATCGAGCCAGATCTGCTTCCCAGCTGTGAATCATCTCCTTATAGAAGAGAAAGAGCAAGGGTTAAGAAGTGGAGGAGTCAACAGATGTTACTTATTCAGCCATACAAAGACACAAACACACACACACACACACTTGGGTGACACTCAGGGGTTCCTCTGCCTGGGTTTGGCCCAGACACTTATAGAGGCGTCGACAAGTGATGTTGCGTAGAATCTGCCTCGACTCAGCCAGCTCCGGGGAGGAAGAGTTGAGTATCTGTTCAAATACATGATCTGCAGGACACACAGAAAACTAGTAAGGGTCAGGTCAGATGAAGCAAACCAAAGGCACCAAAGTCACCAAATAATTAATTGAATTTCTTTTTAAAACAGGGAGTGCGGAGGTGAAAAATTGTGCAATAAAAGTGCAAAATATACACAGTAGTCTCATTTTAATCTAAGTGGGTTGAAAGCAGGGATTGCAATAGCGTGTGCATTAAATTAATATTATTTCTATATAGTTCAGGAGTGGTGCAAAACAAGAATTGTACATCATTAATTGAGGAGCACAACACAAAATAATGTCATAACATAATTTGCTCATAAATTTTAACTTGTTACTGGAGAAGAGTTGTGCCACTTTTTTTTTTTATGGAATCACACTTAATGTTGAAACAAAAACTGTAAGAAAGTAAAAGTAGTGATGACAGTGCAAGTTTGATCAATCCAGCATGTTTTCAGAGATGGCGCAGATGGTGCTATTCTTTGTATCCTGCCCACTCCTCCCTGTGTCTTAATGTTGAAACAGACCTGTCAGCTTGGTGTAGGCCTCCATGTCATCTATGGCTGTGGAGAGAGTGAACATCTTCCCTCCTGAGCCTTCAATCTGGATGTGCTTGTCTGCTTTTAAAAAGGCCTCTGTGATCCTGGATAATCATACCCAACATATTATCATTTTTAAAAGCATTTTGCTGCATAAAGGCACAGTCACACATGCGTGAATGCAGGCGAGTGACCATCGCCTGCTGAGGCGATATTCGCCTGACAGTTCACCAAAGTTGAACTCCATCCGAATCCGCAGATGCAAACTAGCTTCGCAACCGGAATCAAATGTTTTTTCGCCCCTTGGCTCGCATAGAATGGAAGTGAACAGGACGCGAATGTTTGCACATGTGTGACCGTGCCTCAACATACAGGAGAGTAAATAGTGAAGCAAAGACAACAAGCTACATCAGAGCATTTAACTACTCACATAATCGCTATGACAGTGCGCACTTTGTGCTGGTAGGCTCTTCTGTGTAGACAGTTCCTCGTGTGGAACATGTCATACAGATTGCCCACCTCCTGTTAAAAGAATTATGTGCATTTTGGTCACAACTGATCATCTAAATGAATTGCTGTTTTAAAAGCTGATCAAAAAGCAGACGTAAAAAAGTTGGCACCTTGTCTCTAGTGCAGATGTGCTTCTGGCCGTCCACCTCACACACCCTGACAAACATTAGGAAGCGGCGATAGTCAAAGTTGTTCTGGCTGCCCAGGTGGTGGCAGTCCCTGAGAAGAGAAAGAGAGGAGAAATGTGTGAAAAGATAGGTTGTTCAACTAAACAGAACAACATGAATATTCTTTTTTTTTTTTCAAGATTATTGTTTTGGCATTTACAAGCCTTTAACGATAGGATAGTGGATAGAAAGGGGGAGAGAGAGAGGGGACAACATGCAGAAATGGCCACAGGTCGGATTTGAACCCAGGCGCCGCGGTTAGGACTCAGCCTTGTTACATGGGCGCCCGCTCTACCAACTGAGCTATCGGGGCGCCCAAACATGAATATTCAATGTCTGATTTGGGAAATTATTATTAAACAAACTAACAGATCAACAAGTCCCACCTGGCAAAGTAGTCCCACTTGTCCACATCAATGCCATTTCTTTTGTTTGCCACGATTTCATAGAGGAAGGACTTCTCTTCTGGACGGCCTTTATATGGCCACTGCAGAGATGGCGGACGATAGAGACATCAGATTCAGCTTTATTGTCCAAGTATGTTTAAGCATACAAGGAATCTGATCTGGTTGTGGTGTCTCTCACTGTTTTTACACAGTGCTAAGAACAAATGAACAGGAAGATACACTCAGCTAAAAACAAGGACAACAAAGCTAAAAGATAAGCAAACAGAAACACATAACTATTATTTAAAAGTGAGTACATACACTTACTTATTACTAGTGTAATAAGTTACTTTATATACAAATCAGACATTGGCTGTTGTAGCAGTGATGCTACTGACTGAGCGCTGACAGCTACCTTGTGGCCTTGAGCTGCATTAGTGTCCTGTGGTCCGGCAATCTGTTCCTTAATAAAGTCCAGGTCCTCAGGCAGCACCAGGCCGTGCTGCTCCATCACCGGCTTCAGTCCATTGTCATTCACCAGGTAGTCAAACATGTCTACAGAGGCTTTCTCATGCTGCAACGTAAACAGACTCTTATTAGCACAATGACTCATTACTCAATTACCTCAAGGCCTTTTCCAGTTACTTTTCAAAAATCACAAGCCCTTTTCCAGACGGTTGTTCCCCATTTTTTCATACAAACAGTTATGTCCATCGTTTTGAAGGTATCTTTCTTGCTTGCCTTTACAACAAATAACTCGAAGGAAAGACATCAATGCTAATAGAAGAACTAATCCATAAAAGTATTCTTATGTAAGTAAGTAAGTAAGTAAGTAAAGATTTATAAATATAGCACCTTTTAAAACACACCGTTACAAAGTGCTTCACATACAAATGAAACATCAAACAATGATGAAAACAAGGAAAAATCACAATTTGAAACACAGAAACAATGAGAAACAGATCAAACAAAAACAGACAAACACACATGTGGATGAGGCTTATAAAAAGGCTTGCCTATAAAGATGGGTTTTTAGAAGCCGCTTAAAACAGTCCAGAGATTCAGCAGCTCTAATAGATTGGGGGGGAGGTGATTCCAGAGAGTTGGGGCTAAGACAGAAAAGGCCCGATCACCTTTTGTTTTGCAGTTTGAGTGGGGGATGGATAAAAGGCCGAGATTAGAGGATCGAAGTGTTCGACGGGTCGAATATGGAACTAAGAGATCAGAAATGTAACTGGGGGCGAGGTCATGCAGTGCCTTATATGTAATTAGCAAGATCTTAAAGTTGATTCTGAATTTCACAGGGAGCCAATGGAGGGATGCCAGAACAGGGGTGATGTGAGACCGACGGCTGGTTCTGGTTAATAACCTGGCCGCTGCATTTTGAACCACCTGTAGGCGATTTAAAGCAGATTGACTGAGGCAGGTGTAGAAGGAATTACAATAGTCTAGACGGGAGAATATGAAAGTGTGAATTAATAGTTCAAGATCCGTGGAGGACAAGATGCATCTGATTTTTGCAATGTTTCCTAGTTGGAGAAAGCAGTAGGCTCACTGTTTAGTTTGACACTCACTGCATATCGCAGAGGACAAGAGAAATATAAATCACATTGTTTCTTACCTTCCAGTTAATTCCTGGACGTGCTTTGTGGATGAACATCGCATCAAACGTGTGGGAAAATGGCCCATGTCCTGGAAAGGGGGGGGAGTACATCAAAAAATTATGTGTTCTATTCCTATATGGAAAATAAAACATAATAAACATAGTTTCACTTCCATCCTCACTCATGCCCACACCCAGTGACTAAGAGGTTAAAACCTGAAACATGTGAGGACCTGCGTACCACTCACCCAGGTCATGGCAGAGTCCAGCGATCTGCACACAAAGGATGTCTCTGCGAGAGATGAGGAGCTCTGGCTGCCTCTCGTTCAGAACTTGTACAAGTCGCCCTGCCAGGTAAGCCACCCTGTATCAGCACACAACAAAACAACTCAGATATACAATAAAAGTTCAACAAAACATGACAAATAAATAACATACATATATAAAGCGGTTGTGGGATGAGAACATACCCAACGCTGTGTTCAAAGCGGTTGTGGGTTGCTCCAGGAAAAACAAAGTAGGTCCCTCCGAGCTGCTTCAGGTATCGTAATCTCTGGAACTGAGGAGTGTCGATGATTTTGACCAGAAGTGTGTGCAGCTCCACATGCCCATGGATGGGATCATGAAACACCTGACAGAAGACAGGGCAACAAACAGCTAAGAGACTTACTTCACCATTCATAACCAAAACACATAGCCAGTCTACGTGTTTATCTTTGGGTGGCAGGGTGGTTTGAACTTTGAAGCCATTTTTCAACTAAGACACCAAAAAGTACAAAAAGGTTACAAAGGTTACAAAGGTTACAAAAAGTATTTACAGTAAAAAACAAAATGCAGAATAAGACATGATGGGCTTAAAACAAGGCCGTTGGAAATGACTAAGTAAAAAATAGGAGAGCATTTTACAAGTGTGATTTGAATAGCGATTTAAAAGAGGATGAGCGGGTTATCTGAGGCAGGTAAACTAAACTGGAAAGAAACGCAAAGAAACACTAAGAACTGGTCTGTCTTCATTTCACAACACAGTTTTGCCCTTAACTATTTTTCAGCCTGTAACATGTATTTGTCTTTTTTGAGGCGTGGGCAGAGAACAAACAGCTCAGAGAATAAAAAGAAAAAGTGTTTCATGCACTAACTCTTTTATATTTTCACACTTCCTTGCTGTTTATCATACAAGTGCCTCTTCTTTATTCTATTATGTCTTTCTTATCCCTTCAGCCTTGAAAGTGAAAGCATTGTGATACAGCTGTTACCTTATTTGGCTCTGCTTCTATCTGCCACAGCTTCCTGAGGCTGTGTAGAATCTTCAGACGGTCACCAAGGTACCTGGACGTCAAAGGATCAAAAGGAGAGAAAGAGACAGAAAAGTGAGGTGTGAAACATTAAAGCAAACCAGTTAAGATGGTCATGGGGTCTTGTCCTTCTTTGACACTATTGTTAGCGGCTTTGGGTAACATTTATTCCTACCCACAGTGCTCTAGCCTGCGGGATCGCCGGCCATAGCAACCAACTTTACTGTCTGTAGCAGGTTCAGTTTTAGAGCTAGAGTGAAGGTACAGATATCATATGAAACTAGAAATCCTAAGGAATCCATTTCCAAACCATGTCATAGCTTGTTGCCAAGAAGGCTAAATAACGCTCCAAAGTTGGGCTAAAGTTTTGCAAGGAAAAACTGGTATGGCCATTTTCAAAAGGGGTCCCTTGACCTCTGACCTCAAGATATGTGAATTAAAATGGGTTCTATAGGCATTTAGGTATAAATGTGAAAATTATGTATTTGAATATTTCTGCATACTGGGGTCCCTAAACAGTCTTGGAATTACATAAATTGGGTATCACTGTAAAGCTGAGACTCTTGTGGATCCAATGAGTCCAATTGTATACATGTGTGATGATGTTAGTCCCCTTAGTAGCCATGTCATTGTAGTGAGACAATTTTTTTAAAGCGTGACCTCACTGTATAAAATGACCTGTGGTGACCTCTAGGATAATCACAGCCTCATGAAACTTTAAAGCCACAAAACTAAAGACCTAGAGCATTCAGAGGATGGATGGCTTTCCTAGCTAGATTGACAATAAGGGGGTTTCTGAGCAGTTTCCAGAAAAGAAGTGCTCGCCATCTCATCGCTGAAAAATGCAATTCTTGCAGAAATCTCCAAATGTCAAAAGTTTTTGATACCAAATCACAGCATTGCTTTTTCTATGGTGTTCCTCAAGGTCTTGTTGTCCTAATGTGGTATTCTGGAGGGATTATTGATCATTTTGATCAATTCTTGATTGGTAAAAAAAATGGTTAAATTCAGCACCAAATCCGTGTAACAAATGGTATCAACACAAACATTGCTGCAACTTATGAGACATAACAGAGCATGTGAATGACCATCATATACTTCTATCATAATGTTCTAAGCTCTTATACAGTTTTACAGTTTATTTAAAAAAATAAATAATTCATTCATTCATGTTTATATCTGATTTATGACTAGTCAACTTGACACACAGTGCTGAGCTGCATCTCAAATGAATCTTCAGTTTCCCAGCTTTCAGATGTTGTACACCAATTCTATGTGACATCTACTGTTGACCTACTGTCTCCCCCTAAATACCCCCGGTACCCCCCTAAAAAAGAGAAAAACTGGTTTATTGTGGGTCTCAGAGGGTTTAACACACTTACTGTATGCCAATCTTCTCCAGATCATCATCCTTAAGGTACCGCAGCCCGACACCTGTGATCTTTTGTGCTGGATAACAGAGATCAAACACAGTTGATGTTGGCTTAATGTCACAACACACAAATACAGACAGAAGGTTAGCAGTAATAACAAGCAGCTCTCAGCTGATTTAGCTAGGTCAGTGTATCTTTTGGTCATTGGATTTTCCTTTCACAAACGGATATTAAAGAACAAAAAATGAGTGGTTATTTGATTTTCATTTCAAAAATACAAAACTACAAGGCGTTTTTCTTTATCGGGGTTGATTTTCATTTTCTATTTCTAAAAACAAAAAATAAAATCACTAGAAGACAGAAACGAAAAAAAGGCCCCGTTTTTTTCCTTCTTCTGCGACCGGAAGTTGCCATTTACAAAGTAGGAGTGCGTATGAGGACGGTCCTGTGTATGAGAGAAAATGGGGAGCCCATGTGGGCTCATGTGGGGAGCCCATGTTGGACCTACTTAGTTGATCCAAGTGGGCCCCAGATAAGATGCCCATTTTGGGCCCATACCCACTCGGTATCCAGGTACCCCCAGCATAACCCGTGTGGGGCCCACATAACCATGTTGGCTGGGTGGCAGGTGCTAATTTCATTCCCTGGTCTCAGGGAAGAAGACATGTCTTTGTAAATGGCAACTTCCGGTGCAGAATATGAAAAAAACGGGCGTTTTTTCGTTTCAACCCGTTTTTTAAGTTTAGTTCATCCACTTTTATGACCCTGATGAAGAAAAACGCCTTGTATTTCAATATAATGTTTGTATTTTAAAACAAAAAATCAAATAATCAGTAATTTTTTGTTCTTTAATAACCGTTTGTGAAAGGAAAATCAAATGACCCAAAGATACACTGACCTTAATGTATATAGACCAACAATGAGGTGAATAACTATCTATTTAAGCTAATCAAACCATAAAAACAAACCTCTAACTGTATCTTCCCATTGTCCGAGGCCTTCTGCTCGCAGGTACCGACACGTCTCCTCGACTCCCCATCGCGTGTAGTCCAAGTCCAGCAGTCGGACCGCGGACACTCTCTTCTCCGGCGTGTTGAAGCTGCCGTTAGGGGTCAAAACTGACTCCGACGGTCTCTTTCGGTTCTCCATGTTGGTCTCACTAACAGGCGGTAACTTGGTGTTAGTCAGAAGAGTAAAGACCTGCTAAATTACAGCCTGTAATGTTCCCCAACGCCGACTGTAACAGCTGGTCGGACGTCGCGAACGACCAGAAACTTTTTAACGGCTCTTTTGGTGTCTAACAAAGGAAACCGAGTCCTATAGTTATCCGTTTTTTTTTACCGTCGTGTCCAAATGTCACCGTTCTATATCCGCAGCGCTGGCGTCACACCAGAGGCGGAACAGAAAAGAGTGGTCGCTGTACAAACAGACAGTATTGACAAACAAACAAGAGAGGGGTGTGGCGTCACCTTGTTTAATATTTACAATGCAAATTATTAACATTAGGTCCGGACCTTCAGGCAATATGAGTAATTCCCAGCCAACATTTGTATGTGGGGCCCATGTGGGTAGTAAATGGACTGAAAAATGGGCCCTATATGGGATTGTCCATGGGTTCCATAATGGCCCCGTGCCAATTGCCCTTGTGGGTTTCATGCAGGAGAACACTGGGTGTTATATGGGCCCAATCTGGGCAACATAAACCAAAACCCATCTTGGCCCCAGGTTTAAGTTCTATGTTGGAACTACATGGGGACTACATGGGCTGAAATATGGGTTGTAAGTGGGTTGTAAGTGGGTTTGTCCACAGTTTCCATGTTGGCCCCATGCACTAATTTCCCAGTAGTGACCCAACTAGGACCCACACGGGTAGCCCACATGGGACCAACTTAATTGACCCAAGTGGGCGCCATTTGTGTTGCCCATTCTGAGCCCATGCACTAATTTCCCATTAGTGACCCACCTAGAACCCACTTGGGTAGCCCAACTTAGTTGATCCAAATGGGCCCCAGATAAGATGCCCATTTTGGGCCCATACCCACTTGGTACCCAGGTACCCCCAGCATAACCCATGTGGGGCCCACATAACCATGTTGGCTGGGTTTAGTGTTGCTAAATCTATAATCAAGGCATGCAATAAAGAAATTATGTTGGTGGGATGTCTAAGTGGGGGATGTACCCCCAGGCCCTTTGGTATTCAACAAGTTTACTCTACACTAGGGCTGTGTATTATCTGACGATACAATATGCGTACCATGATACAGGGGTTACGATTCAATATATTGCGATACTGTTAGTAAGGCGATATATTGTAATTTTTTAAAGGGACTGTTTGTAACTTATTACACGTATAAATCAATCCGGGTCGGTGACTCATGCACGCTCGCGTGTGGCTACGCTGTTCAGACTCAGACTCCAACACAAACTACACGGAAGCACCAAAACCGCAAAGTTATATTTAGTGAAGCCCGTCTTTTAAACAGTGTTGGCCGCAGTCAGAGGACGCGGGGGAGACCGTAGCTTTGGTCTCCAGGGCCGGAGTCTCTGCTGTACTCTGCTCCTCTGCCTGCTTGCCTTCACTCAAACACCGCACTCGTTCTTGCTATTTCGCTCCACTCTCACGTGTATGCGCGCACACTACACACTGCAGAAGAGTTAGTTTAGCTCTGAGAATATCTAGTGAATATACATTGGACAACAGAGGTTTCCCGTGTCTTGTGAAATGACGGGGCTCTGCAGCGAGTAACGTTATCGTCTCCAACCAAAACTCCGGTGTCTCCGTTCCCTCCGGCCGCGGTCAGGAGCCTGAGGCAGTAAAAGCCAACACTATGATCAGCAGTGATTCATGGAGAGACCTTCGTCTGGTCAGCTAACATTACTGCCAAGCAGGTGAAATATAGTGATATTGTGGTTTTAGCTGACGTGTCGCCTCACTGTTTTGAGCAATGCTCGTTCATGTCTATGTAGAGCGAGCACGAGCATGACGCTGATTTACGTTGACTTAACGGCCACAGGTGTCGCTGTTACAGTCCCTTTAAATCTAATTTATTTACTGTCATAGTATAAAGAACACACCACGATATGCATAAAATCGGAGAAAAAACAGTCTACTTTTGTATGCAATCAGAACAGTAGGATCTGCATTTACATTTATCACAGTCCCTGTATTATCAACATCATAACACTTCTTTGAGAGGGCATATACACTGAGAGGGAGCATCTCTTTGCAAATCAAATAAAAAGTATTGATTGAGTTACTCTTTGCATGTTACCTATTAATTAAAAATCGATAGTGTTTTTGAGAATCGATACAGTATCACAAAACATAATATCCCGATATTGGATTTTTTTCTTACACCCGTACTAAACACCAGGACACAACTGAGAGAAAGAGTTTTATTTTCAAACAGCTTTCAACCCCTTTCAATAGGAATACTATTTACAGGATATATCTCAAACCCCTTGGTAAGTTTCCCTATGCATTCTTTCAAAAATATTATTTCGTACACAATCAGCAAAATGAAACAACCAGCTATGAGGCAAATTGGATGACATTTTGTTTAGAGGAAAACATTTTTTAAATGGTATCCAAATTTTCATTTAAAATGTTGCACAGATCTATAAGTTGAAAAAAAAAAAAACAGTGGGCAAGCTGAGCTACGTACTGTAAGAACAATAAATAAAGCACCACACAACACACTCAACCAGGAAAACACCTCTGAAAAATATTCGAGGTAAAGTAACAACAAATTCTCACTTTAAATATCAAAAACAGTTTGTTCTGTTATGAAAAAAACCCAAAGCATATCTGAAAGCTGAATAAAAGAAACGCCCTGAAACACATCAGCTGTGTATATAAATATACTTTGAACATGTTCAGAGCAAAACATTCTAGCTGACCATGATTTATTGTTCATAATACAAATACATGATAGTAGGCCATTAGATAGCACATGGCAGAAAACAATTGCAGCTTCAAATGGAAAAAGGAGGCTAAAATAAAAACCTGATTAAAAATGATCAAACTAAAACAAATATATGTATAATATTGAAGTCGGATCTGTGTAAAAACCCTGAGTGCAGGCCCTGAATATGCCACAGTGAATCTTTTTTTTTTTTTCAAACCATTTCTTTTTGGTGCAAAAACATTATTTTCATCTTTGCTGTGCTCACAAACACACTCACCTCGTAGAAAAATATAATTTTCACTCAACACTGACTCATCTACCAAATGTGTAACAGAGGGGTATTTGCGCTCTTCCTCTTACTTATCTGTAAAAAGCTGCATTTTGGCTCTCTTTTTTCCACTAGCACAGTTTACTTCCCTGGAGCCGCCACCTTCACCATTCTCACCCTCATCGTTGTTCAACCAGCTGGCTTTCAGAGGAGTCAGCTCAGGTGCTATGATGTCTCCATCCTGCGTGTGAATAAAAATCAACAGACAGAGCTAACAAAAACAGTGTAGAGTGCAAACAACAAAAAAGAAGTCATCATTTCTAATGCCGGGCACTATACTGCAAAACTTAAAACGTTCGCCACTTTTTGGAGCCACCTGAGCCACAAGTCCTCATACTTTTAGATTAACCCTTTCATGCATGGTGTCCACTATAGACATATATTAGTCGGTGTGTCATGTATGAACATTTTCCAAAAGTGTCATTATCATTGTATTACATTAATGCATGGTGATGCACCACTGGCTGTCTCATTTCACACAACTATCTGCATCCACATGCATCTTGAGTGAGTACTTGTGATCGGGTCGCACTTCCCCGCTCTGTACGCAAATAAACATGTAGTAAACACATGGCTTATACAGCAGACGTTGTGACGTAATATTACAGGATTGTCAGTAGTAACATCCTACATATTCGGGAATTCAGCTATATTTTTATAAACATAAAAATATAAAGGTTGCAGACAAGCCTGCCTGTCTATTCACACGAGGAGCGCAGTGAATCGCAGTGGATCCGAGCGGGACGTCAGTCGTGTGTGGCCCAGGACACATTTGTGTACATACTGCTAAAAGCATGTGGCTATATGCGGCCCAGATTACCTCCGAATGTGGTCTCAATGCGTCCTCAATTTGTCTTGAGTGCATTCACACCTGTACTTAGAGCTGTCCTCTTGTTATCGGATCACTTAAGACGCATGTTAATACCAGGTCTGAACCGGGCCAAAGACCCTCTCCTACACGAAGGTCTCTTTGACAGAAACTCTCAGCAATCCAAGCAGTTCTTGGAGAGCATCAGGCAATATAATGGACTACTGACTGCTTTATAATGTCTCTGGCAAGATACTGAAGTTCATGGACCTATCTCTACATATCTACTGTCAACAAGCCCTACAGTTTTGTATGTTGAGTTTTCCTTTACGTGTATGTGACAAATATTTTCTATGACCTTGATACACAATATTATTACTGCATTATAAGTCAGAGTTGTGTGTGTGTATGTGCTTTTTTGGAAATGTGCCATGCACCTTTCATCACATTGCTACCGAATTCACCATTAATACTGTTTGGAGGTCTGCCCTTTGCACAGGATATTTTAAGGGGTGTGGCCAGAGAGTCAAGGGCGATAAGGGGAGGCCGGGGCTGAAAACCATGTTGAGAGCTGGGGTACAGGGGCAAAGGTCTCAGGGGTTAGGGGAGGGTCAAGGACAAATGTTGCAGCACCAAAGGGCGCTTTGTTCTAGTTTTTTTAAATCTGCGTATGACCACCAACTGTTACTGCCCCCTCTACAGTCTGTAGAAATGTGTGTCATATCACCAATGTGCTCTTGGCCAACATGTGAATCTTTGAGTGCATCTGCTAGGACACAAAATCCAGTTTGGGGTAGAGGCAAACTTCCGATCCTGCTCAACAACCAACATTGTCACTGCAGATAAGTATTACCTTAGGCTTTGTGAAGTTCCTGTCCATGCACCACTGGACAAAGTGCTTCTTTGCTGCCTCCAGACTCCTGTCATCCGTCTTCTTGAAGTAGACCCTGATCAGCTGCTCAGCAAACTGCTCTGGGAGGAGTTTAGACACCTGGCAGGAATGACAGCAGCACAGAGTTTATTTTGAGGCAGAGGCAGTGACAAAAAGCATCTACACGTTAAGAAGAAAATGCCCATGAAGAAAAACATTCAAATACAGATTAAGACAGATTCTGACCTGGTTCTTGCGAATCTGAATGGCTTTGGTTAGGTCATCCTTGCAATAGAAACGCACATTGTTGATGGGGTCCTTTTCCTTCATCCCATAGTCCAAAAAAATGACCTAGAGGAGAAGGGGGAGTTTTTAGATCATCAAGTGCAGTCATCAGTTAAGGCATTAGACTACAATGGAGCTAAAATTCATAATAAAAGTATACAAATCTAAAATAAATTCTTATGATGAGCAAATTTACTATTTGATTTAGAGTAATTCAATTAGAAACTCACACTAACTACAAAGTCCTCTGGCTCCAGACTGACATCCTGGGAGCCGCTATGAGGGATGGATCGAGCCAGCTCAGCTTCCCAGCTGTGAATCGTCTCCTTATAGAAGAGAAAGAGCAAGGGTTAAGAAGTGGAGGAGTCAACAGATGTTACTTATTCAATCTTACATGAGATTTGACCTTTAGAGCAATTTAGAATGATATATAAAATATATTCAACCACAAGATGAGCAAGTCCTTAGCTAAAATCTAATCTTTGCAATCTCCAGTATTTTTGTAGACAAACAAGTTTCATTTCATTTATTAGGAAGCTCATTAGTTCCACAAAAACATAAACAATTGGTCTGCAATGATTAGTCAATTTTACGGTTGACAGAAAATAAGGGCTGACCCGAATGCTTCAACATCCATATCAGTATTTGAATGCTTTGTTTTTAAAAAGAAAAATCGTATATATATAAGAGTGTAATAATAACGTATAAATAGCCCAAGAAATAAGGGATAATCCCACAACAATATTCATATTCAACATTAATTGTTATCAGTTATTCTCAGACGGATATCGCTGTTTGTTGTGTGTAGAGGCGCGTGTGTGTACAGTAGTAAAGCAGCGGCGCTGTCCCGGTCACTGAAACGGGGGAGATGGAGACAGACAGAAGAACATGTTGGCCTGCCGCGCCGCAAAACTTCAAATACCTTCGAATATTTCTCACCGAAGCTTCGAAGCCCTAAAATGGTGTACGGAACAGCCCTACAGCAAATTGTCAATAATTTTGATAATCAGTTTATCGTCAAAATAAATTATTAAGCGAAAACCAAACATTTTCTGGTTCCATTTTCTCAAAAGTGCGGATATGATGCTTCAAGGTTTTATTTCATAGTGACTTGAATATCATGGAGATTTGATCGGACAAAACAAGCAATTTGAAGACATTAGCTCAGGCTCTGGGAAAGTGCATTTTTCACAATATATTGTTTTAGACTTGATAATGAACTAATTAATGAAAAGATAGATCATACATATGATCGATTCATCGATAATACAAATTACTGTTAGCTGAAGCCCTACATGACAGCTCAAAAGCATCTCAGAGTACATTGCATGACCAGCTAACAATCACACACTGAAAACAAACTGCACAAAACAACAAATAGCTTCTTAAAGGGACTGTTTGTAACTTCTTACACATATAAATCAATCAGGGTCGGTGTCCCATGCGCGCTCGCGTGTGGCTATGCTGTTCAGACAAGACTCCAACACAAACTACACGGAAGCATCAAAGTTCTATTTAGTGAAGCCTGTCTTGCAAAACAGTGTTGGCCGCAGTCGGAGGACGCGGGGGAGACCGTAGCTTTGGTCTCCAGGGCCGGAGTCTCTGCTGTACTCTGCTCCTCTGCCTGCCTGCTTGCAGCTCCGCAGCGAGAAATGTTATCGTCTCCGACAGGATGCAGGTGTCTTCCCTGTTCCCGCGGACCGCGGTCGGGATGCTGAGGCAGTAAAAGCCAACACTAGGATCAGCATTGATTCATGGAGAGACCTTCGTCTGGTCAGCTAACATTACTGCCAAGCAGGTGAAATATAGAGCGATATTGTGGTTTTAGCTGACGTGTGTCGCCTCACTGTTTTGAGCGAT
>CAKAKR010033536.1:0-13647 GCA_916700685.1 Adelosebastes latens
TAATATGCATATAAATATATATACTAAAAAATAAATAAATAATAATCATCATCATCATTTGAAGTTCTACAAGTCCTTGGACTTACGTTGTTGGTGCTCGGTTCCTAATTACATCGACACAAGACGTATGAAATAGGGCTGTCAAAGTTAACGTGATAATTAACGCGTTAGTGCAAATTCATTCATTTCTTTAACACATTAACGCAAGTTTAGATTTTTAGGTTGTAGTGGGCTCAGTTTTAAAGCTAGAATGAAGATACAAATACTACAAGACATTAAATAACACTTCAAACTTGTCATGGCCAATTTCAAAGGGGTCTCTTGACCCCCCCTTGACAAAATGAGCCATCTGGAATCCTTCAGTCAGTCATCATATATTAACATCACTTGTTGTCAGCTGACCTCATGCCTTTACACGAGTGTCCTTTCAGTAAAGCAAATAAAGAAATAATCCATGTCTTGATCAGACAGGTTAAAGTAATCCAGTAGTAGAAAAGAGATTTGTACTTCATAATGTTACCTTGCGATGAAAATGAAAGACTATTGAGACGAGTCCATCAGGAGTTCTGCTGAAGGCATTAGCCTTTCTGAACAAAACTTACTATATCAACTAAAACAACTCCTCATTTACAGTTAGCAAGGCTCTTCATCCTCTCCTCTCAGCATCTAAACAAACCCCACGCCGGTTGACCAGAAAAAAAGGGCAAAACAGGAAGTGACTGATTGTAATTGCTGCCTATAAGCCATAATACTGAATCTATTTAGGATTTCTACATGAAAGATGTGGCTTAATGTATAGTAGCCATTCAGAATACCAAAGACAGTTCTTACATATTTAGTTCAGGCAAAATTGAAAAAAATAAAATCATTGTCTGCAATATTATGAGATTATCTTCATGATTGAAAGCCTGATTTGTTCTCTTGGAGCTATAATAATAAAAATTCTACCAAAATCTTTGTTTTTTGGTTCATTTTAGACAAACACAGTTGTCTTACACTTTTTACTTTGAATAAAAGTCGTATTGCTAGACATAAAAATAAAAATACAAGGATTAAAAGGACAACATAAAAGAGGACATCCAAAGGACTATTTAGGCACAGCAGTGAAAAGGCATTGCAGTGTGTAAAAACACGGGCCTGTACAGTGCGCCACAGATCACTTTCCACCCAAATGTGGTACAAAAAATGTATTTCACCAGCATTAGGAAACCATAGGAAGTAAAATGGTTGCATTCAGTTACATTTAGTAACATTCACAGTCAGCAGTAATGTCTCTACTGCCATAAGTGAGAGAATAATTTGTCCTTTATCGATATTTGCACAACACAGTTCCACATAGTAACCTTTTTTATTCGTTTTCTTTTTCTAAAAATCTATCTTTTGGTTGCCACAGGACAATCACATTCAGCCAAAACAAGGAGTCACAACTCCGCTGTATCCGATCATATTACAATTATGTAGAGTTTCCTAATGAAATGGAAAGGAGAGGACGTTGGATCGAACAGCTGCTTCTGAGAGGATATTGTTTTCTATGGAACTGTATGAATCGTTTATGTTATACTAAAAGATGTCGCCGTCTTCATCACTTCACATTGAACTGTGTTAGTGTTGTCTAAGTTAGTTTGATGAGTGCAGGACGCCCATTACACACATGCAGCCAGTAACGTTACTGCACATACACATTCATGGCCATAGAAATAAAGTGAAAATAACAATAATTCTATATCTATATTCATGACAAATCACTTTCATATAGTTTCCCTCAAAAAGAAAATACCAGCCGAACAAACAAAGACCATTTCAATGTTATTAAATGAGCGACATGTCAAATATGAGCTTGTGACGAGGCTCCGACTGCAGGCCGGAAACAGTCAGGCTTCTTCACATCTGATAAACTCAGATTATTGTGTTGGTGCTCTCTGAACAACATCAGTAAACTAGTTCAAAACGGGATCAACTTTGAACTTGTGAGGATATATTTGAATGAAAGCTTCAACAATCAAATGAAGTTAACTCTGCTCTCCACTTAGAGGAAGCGGCCATGTTGGTTTACACCTGAACGTGCTGCACGCTCTGACGTGATGACGTCAGCTCCTAATAATCCCACCGTCTCCATGGTGATAAAAAAAAATTTAAAAAAATTTAAATGAGCCAAACTGCCATTTTGTTAGTTAAAATGATCCTCAAACACAAATAACAGTGTTTTATAATCACTACATGATAGTTAAACTAAAATAACAGTGTTTTATAATCTCTACATGATAGTTAAAACATTCTGGAGCTGTGGCGGGAAATTCAACAGATCCTCAACATGAAATAATGGTTTAACAGGAGAAAACGTCGTGTAGGCGGCTTTTCTTTACCTTTAAACTCAATACATTACATTCATGTTGTACTGGAAACACGTTAAAGGGTTTTAGAGACATTAAATAATGACTTTAGAGGAATAAAATCGTATATTTAGGAGTTTTCTTACCTCCGTTGTTGTTGTCTGACACACCTGCAGCTCCAGTCAGCAGAAACCTCCTCACGTCCTCCTCCTCAGAGACCTCGGCCGGCTGGAAGACATCTGTCCACTTGTCCTCTTGTCCAGGAACTTAATGTAACTCTCCACTAGTCCTTAGTAATGTAACTCTCCACTAGTCCACAGTAATATAACTCTACATTAGTCCTCAGTAGTCCACGAGGTCCAACAATTCAGCTTTCAGTGTTCATATCAGGTTTTGTAGCGTCTGTCAACTCGAGTCAAACTCAGATGTAAAAAGAGGAGACTGGAGTGATTGATGGTACTACGTCATCACGTTACCATGATTTATACTGACGCACGCACGCTTAAAAATTGTAGGTTGTTCTTTTTCTTTATGATCTCATTATTATTTGACTCTTTGGTAATATTGCCATTGCTGTATTCATGCATATAAAGCATATTGAGTTGAGTTGAATTGAATTGAATTGAATTGAGATTTGAATAAGTAGCCTAAATATAAATGATCAGACTTGTGTGTCTAGATGTTTCCATAGTTAATGATGTGTAGGATCTTCAGAAAATCACATTGTCCCCTACAGCTCCTACTGTAATGTGTCCATAATGATAAACACACACTGAAGGCCACATCTTCACATGTTGACATTATATGTGCATTGTTCTGTAATTTATGAAATTATGATACAAAAATATATATATTTTAATTAAAAAAAAAAAAAAAAAAGCTACAAAGAAGAGATTGAGTAAAGCCTCAATATCAGCAAATATATTATCCAATACAACCAATACATTTTTAAACATGGTTTGCTATCAGGAAAATAAAGGATTTAGAGGCTACATGTCTGGTCAATATCATTGTATTGTTAGCTATTTATGTAGTTATTATCATTCTATTGGGGTAATTTAGATTAAGACTTATTTTATGTAGCATAAGCCTGAACGTTTGATACCACATACCATATAATTAAACTTTTATGTATGTCTATTTGATCATTTATCATTGTATAATATATTGAATTTATTATTTATTTAAGTTGATTTTCTATAATCTTTAATATTTTGACTGATAGTGGTTAATAAAGTGAAATAATATGGCATCACTCCAGAGAGTCAGTGGTAAAATCATTGCTTTCCGTCGGGTCAGTGTAACTCTGGTTAAGCAACAACTAAGGCTGAGCTTGACCAGGTTAGTTTCCCAGCATACGTTGCCATAGTAACTGAGCTTGAACTGTGTTGAATTTGCTTTATTGAACTGAATCAACTTAAAATGAGTCAGACTAATCTAAATAATCCTGTTTTATTTGGTAAACTCTCTTTATGGAACGGGTCTCAGTTTTACCTCGATGGACCAAACAAACTCAAAGTGTTCACCAGGCTGTGGATACACACACTACACTTAATCCTTGGATCAGTTCACTGTTGGTTTGGCTCTGCTTATAGATTATAGAAATAGTTTCAGTCTTCTGAGTGTGATGAGAAGCAACGAACAACAAATGAACACTGTAGCATTTGCTTTATTGTAACTGCAAGGCTGGCAACAAAGACAGACAGCTGGTGGGATGTGTGCAGGTCACAGAGGGCTGTGCACAGTAGACTAGATGTGAGATCTAAAGTGTGGCGCTACCAGAAGAAACGGGCACTTGTATATCAGTGAAGAGAGAGGACTTTCCCTTTACCACAACATGAATGTACTGAGGCTACTCAACACCACGAGAATGACACCATTTACAGCTGAGATCAGCTGCTCTGAGTTCAGCTCACACACCGTTTCCTCTGTTGGTTCTAAACTGTGAACACTGTCGACTGATTGAAGCTTGGAGGAGATTCAGGGAGTTAAGGAACAACTGGGTGCTGTAACAAAATTAGGGAGTGTTCCTTTAAAAAACAAAATGAATTCATGTTTTTAGCTGCGTTTTCATTCTTAACAAACAGGACCCTGTTTCAGAGAGCAGGTTTAACAAAAACTGAGTCTAAACATGAACTCTGAGTTGACTGTTCCTGAGGTGGGAAACATCAGAAGTCAGTTCAATCAACTCTGAGTAGGTTGAACCTGAACATTAAAAGCCATCATCACTCTCCGGTACTACGATTCACCATGGCAACAGGTAAATAAAAGGCAGAGCCTCAGTTTTAATCCAGTGGACGTAGAGATATTTATGCATGTATATGCTTACTGTGCACATTTTGTCTTTAAAAAAAAGAAGTCAGAGCGGGGAAAAGTGTCAATAACACAATAAAGTTTTACTCAGTGGTGTCCATTAATTCATCTTTTACCAGACTGATTACCTTAATGGATGATAAAGTGGTGGAATCTGACTGACGGGGACAAAACACAGGGACCAGCAACTGAAGATGAAAAATAAAAAATATAGAGAGACATAGAGACATGATTGTAAACTCACTATCTGATCCAGTAATAACGTATTTGGTAATTTAAAGTTTAAAATAGATTACATTATAAATTTGGATCTTGGCTCAACAACATTCAGAGACTTTATTTCAGCTACTTCAACAAACGGAGTCAATTTAAACACGTTCGTACTATACGCAGCATATTTTTTAAAAAAAACTCACTTTCTAACTCCATCCTGCTCACTCAGAAATATTAACATATAATCTACAATATTATAGGAACCCCGTTCCTTTAGTGCAACCAATCACATGAGTGATAGAGATCATTATTCATTGATCCTACATGTCTAAAGCTTCAAACCGACTTTTACTATTTAAACCGAGATGACAGATGATGTCTGTGTGCCCAGAATCACTGTGTTATAAAAAAAGAAGGACATGCAGAGGTTTTATTCTGAGCTGATGGTGACTTGATGCTGTGTAATATAAACCTGCTTTCTGAAACTGGGCCCAGGTCTGGTTACTGTTCTAGTATGTGGATAAAACTGAGAAGACTACAGGATGGCAAACCAAAGCTGACCCTAATATTTTCTTTGTGTGGTTTGTTGGACGGCAGCATCACCTGCTGGACACTCGTACAGCAAGTCTCAAGTCACAATTTAATGACTTATCTACGATGTGAAACTCTCAGACACACACACTGACTCCATTCCTTTGTGGTGACGTGTCTCTGATCACAACACACTCCAGGGGAGATATTTAAACTATACAGTATATGTAAGAAATGTTGACAGGTTTAGCATTAAAACTTACAACACTCTCTTGATGCTTTAACAAGGTAACGTACAGTCTTTAGTAGGGATCGCCTTTAGTCCCGGTTCTCTAGAATGCTGCTGAACTCAACACTAACTGAAGGAATGTTGCTTTCTGAAGAGTCTCAGCTTGAAGCAAAAGATAAACAAAAATCAGAATAAATACATTTTCAGAAGTACAGTACATAGAAAGGTTCAGAGTATTCATACAGGTTGGTGAGGATGCCGCCTCCTCACTGACTTTGTAGGATCGGATTTGATGCAATGCTTTACGTAAGGGATAATGTACGGCGAGCCGGTCATTGTTGTGAAAGAATCCCGACAGGGCGATGCTGCTGGTGATCTCTCATCGCCCTGAAGGGGATTCTTTCACAACAATGACCCGCTAGCTGTACATTATCCCGCTTATTACATGGCTACTTACTGAAGAAATCAATATTTTGACACAAAAAAACGGTCCGCCACAGACTGACATCAGAGCTGCGCCCATAGCAACGGTCTGTTATACATAGCAACGGTCTGTTATAGAGAAATTACAGAGCGCAGAACACAGAATCGAGTATTCAACACAGCCTTGTAATAATGATGGTGAAGATACTGAAGAGGAGGGGAGACCAAAGATGAAGCGTTGTGCTGGGAGTCCAAGTCAGAGTATCCTGTGCTTACGCTCGCCACAGTTTGTGCACATCACGCCATTTTTACATTTGAGAGCATTGCGTTGAAGAAAATATTAAAGTTATGGAAATAAAGTTCTCTCTCTCTCCCTGTATTTAATCTCAGAATATGGTCAGTGATACTACACATGCAGGACTGTTTGGATGAAAAATGCAAATACAACTTTTTGCCTGTATGTTCATAAACACACAAAGTAAATATGTGTCTATAAATGGACAGAGTCATTGTCAGTGTTTCAGAGATGAGGAGACATTTAGAGCCAAAACAAAAGAACAAATTATTATTTTCATGGGTTTTGTCACTTCATTGTTTTTCTTTCTATTTCCATTTGGGATTAGAATGATTTGTGTTTTGGTACTACACTTCCCATCATGCTTTGGGTGATGTAATCAGGAAGTATAATGTTGCCAATAAGTCCAGAGGTTCCCATGACAACAATCAGTTGGATTACTGTTGATGCAGAAGATCAATCTGGTGATTATGATCTGAAGATATGAGGAACATGCATTTTCTATGATTTCTATGAGGTTTATGGACACATACACATCTGTATGTACAGTATGTGTATGATGTGTGTGCGTTCTCTTCTGACCGAGTTATGACTCGACTGAGAATAAGTGGTGCAATTTTTCCACACAAATTGCATCCGTTAGGTTCAAAGGGTTAATAACCTGCCAGAGCTTGTTAAACTGTTATTATTATATTTAATGAAAATGTGGCTTATGTCTGTAACTCAAATATTATCTTCAATGCAAAAGTCTTCAATGTAAAAATGTGCACATGGAACAAACTGCAGCTGTTCTTCCAGCAGAACTGGTGCTTTCTTCACTTCTGTTACTGCTTCTCAACAAACAGCCCTAAGGCCAGAGAGGTGAGGGAATATTAACACACGATGTCAGGACTGTCTGTAGTCTGTGGAGGACCAACATCGCCGTCACACCGGTTCCCTTCCTGCTCACACTCTGTCCAGCAGGGTGGCGTCGACCTCCGGTCCAGGGGGACTCAGTTCGCACAGGTAGAAGAGCGTCTCGGCGCTGGCCTCGGCCTCCGTCAGAGGCTCCAGGCGGATCAGGGAGCTGCGGGCCGACTGCTTCGACTCCGGGCTGGTGTCCAGGAGCTCTGAGGGCGGCTCGGCCTCCACAGAAGCACCAGAGCTGGAAGAGGGCTGGAGGTGGGTGCTATAAGAACCGCTGCTGCTGCCGGGGCTCAGATCCAGCTCTGGGTGAGTAAGGCAGCTATCGAGGAGGGCCAGCAGGGGGGAAGTGGTGTACTGGATCAACTGCTTATCTGAACACACACACAACAAAAATCAGCCTGGACTGTGTCCAATCTAACACAATGTACTCACTTTCTTTGATTAAGAACACTAATTATTATTTGTCGTATGGAGAACAGCCAAACAACCACAACTCCAGCTTCTGAACTTTGTACTGCAGGCTGTTGTACAGTCCGGGTAAGCTGAGGCAGGAGTGGGAGTGGGAGTATCCTACACTCACCTGTGTTGACCACCTGTGTGCTGTTCTCTTTGGAGGACACGCTTTCCTGAAGACACATGGAGAGGAAATGATGAATACAAAAGCACTTTTTCAATTCTGCAAAGACGCGAGGCGCTCAGCAACGCAAAAGCAGTGCGCAGAACGCTTCGCTCTCATTGAAAACAATTACAAAAAGCTGCCCCAGGCTGCTAAAAACGTGTCTGATCAGGGCCTAAATCATGCTTCTAGAGGATCGTGAATTGTCTGCGATACTGACGAACTGACACATATTGACATTAACCCTTTGTGTTTCACATTAGTGCCCCCAAGCTACCTTTATAGCAGTGGAAATATGTGAAAACTGTCAGTTTGTCAGTTTATCCACAGTGCCAAAATGAAAGCGATTTAAGTATGTCTTGTTATTGATCAGGTGAATGTTCTTTGGTTTAGTGTGTAAGTGATGTAATTTTACCTCGAGGGTATCAAAATCCATGCCAAAGTGTTTTCCATAAAGCATGGCCTGGAAGTCCTCAAGACTGCAGTCAATACTGTCCAGATAGTCCATCAGCTCCATCCTGACGAGAGAGAGACACACACACTGTATGTTGCCATGTGTATATCTACTCATGTCAAAGACACGGTTTGATTTGCCCAGACCACTCTGCCGTTAAACATTAAGCCCTTTAAATGTAGATTTTAAAAGAAGAGATTTCTGCTTAAGGCTGACACTTACTTGCCCAGCAGGTTGATGTTCTGTGACATTGCTCCGTTCTCGTTCAGTATGGCGTCCATCATCTTGACGGGGTCCTCCAGACTCAGGTATGAGGCTTTGTTGAGCTGCAGGGCGCCGCTGGTTGCTCCGCTGCTGTCGTCTGCTTCTGCTGCTGCTGACCCACCAGCCTCTGACTGTTTGATGTCATCTGTGCGGGTGGTGCTCATCTCCGTCTCAGCTTCCAGCACCGCACAGCTGTCCAGCTCTACTTCCACGATTTCTATATCACTGAGGGAGGACGTTTTCATCAAGACACATACTGCTGACTATTTAACATAGGTGTCTAAAATACATTTTTCTGCTGCCCCGGTCCACAGCACTGTATTGCTTTGCTCCGGTGCTCCTGTGTTTCTCCATGCTGGGGGCACGCCGGCCGTCATCTACTGTAAGTAATACACCTACTATGGAGAAGTACCTCATACAACCCCACTTCAAAACACCCAAACTATCCCTTTAAGGAGTCATGGGTAAATAGCCTTACCCTTGCTCGTAGGCTCTGGGTGAGCCTTCTGTGATCTCAGCCGCCACCTCAGCATCACTCTCAGTCAAGTCACAGATGATGACGTCATCTGATATCTCGGAGCCCTTCACACCACTCAGACTGTTTACAGACGACTAAACGGGACACAGAGTCAAAACCCGGACGTCACAACTATTCTTATATAACACATCACATGTTCAATTTCATCCATTTAAATGAGAAAAGTGAGAAAAGTCAAATGTGAGGAGTAACCGATCATATCAGGAACACACCATAGGTACCACTTCCCATGTTTAGCTCACTAGTAGTGCTATTTACTGACCTGTTCCACACACACTTTGTCATCATAGATCTGATGGATGTATTTGGGCTTCTTTCCATTGCTGTTCATGAGAACTGGCCTGTCAAAAGGATGACGACACATCGACACTTAAAAGTTCGTACATAACTAGAGTTTACATCATGAGGGTGCTGAAACAGGTAGTTAACTGATGAAGAAAATCATTAGCTGCAACTTCATTACCTACACAACAATGTGAACTATCATGAAAAGCAAAAACCCAACAGGGTGTCAGAGAAACCCAACATCATGTGGGGAATGTAACACTGTGAACTCACCTTTTGCGTTTTAAATTCAGGACGCGGTTGTTCTGTACCAATGTGACGATGAAGTGTATCAGCTGAAAAAACAAAACAATCTCAGAGATTCAACAGAAAACTGGATTTGCAGCTCAAATGCCAACGATGAACATAAACACCCGCTGGCTGTGGTTACGTTAAGCCACGTACTCTTAAGTCCACATCTCGTCCACACATTTAAAGCAATGTCTGCATGTTTTCAGTACTATATTCTTTTTGAAAAGGTCATGGAAAATGACTTCTTTAAACTGGAATTTCTATGCTACAGTGGACTTAATTGATACTTTTATACTCGTGCTACAACTTTGTGGCCTGTGCTACAAAGCTTTCAACCTCTGTAGCACCGTTGTTATGTGCTGCAAAAAAAGTTAACGTACAGCCCTGCTACGTACACTACGCCGTACATGACAAAGTTCAAGCGTTCCTCTGTTTGGTTGCCGTTGAAATGATTCAGCGAGTGTCCCGTTGAAGATGATTTCACAGCAGTTTCACGATGTGTCGCTACGGTGATCAGCTGACAAACCCGCCTACACTGAGGGGGGGTAATGCTTGCAGTAGAATCACGGCATAAAATAAGTACCTGATACCAAACAGAAAGCTCTTTATCCCCCTAAAAATATCAACATCACATTAGAAGATTGTTCTCCTGGGAAGGATGCACCATTCACAAAAGCAACTGGAAGTGCTCACAATGTCTAAAGCAGAAAAACATGCACAAACACATTTTCATCCGTTGAATGGATTGTGAAAGGTTTTAACTACCTCTATGAACTGCAATCAGATTTCTTTCAGGAGGCATGTGTGTGTATAAACTGATGGGTGCAGTGTAGCGCTCACCTTTTTGATGAGCTGTTGTTGGTGGGCATGTATCTGTCTCAGATCTGAGATCTCCCTCCACAGAGCTTCATTCTCCCTAAACAACAAAACAAGTTCGGTTGCATTAACAGTCGAGGGAATGGACTGCAGAACCGACCCCCGTCTCCGATGACTTCCTGTAGCTTCTGATTTTTGTGAAATGGCAATGTTCAGTGCTGATGCAGGAATTAGTTTCTGACGTGTCATCAGAAAGGTGTTTTTTCCACTCTAACTAGCTGTAGTATTGGTAGGATGACCAGCACAGAGCTTTACACTCACCTCTTGAGTGTGGCCAGCCCGACGTCGATGTTCTCCTGCTTGTTTTGAACACTGTGAACACTCGCCAAGATCTTGGACAGGTCTTCCTGTCGAATCTTGTTGTCCTCTGGCCGAGTGTTGGAAACCTGAAAGACAAACATTACAATCAAATCTTGTGTTTAGAGAATCTTAACCCTGGAAGCATAACTGTGATGTAAGGAATATCTATGAGTTTTGCACAAGTCACGACATTAGCCAGCAAATGAGAAAAGGAACTTGGTACCCTCACAGGTACTGCATTTAGCATAAAAAATATGCTCAAATAATAACATGTCAAACTGCAGCCCAACAGGCAACAACAGCTGTCAGTGTGTCAGTGTGCTGACTTGACTATGACTTGCCCCCAAACTGCATGTGATTATCATAAAGTGGGCATGTCTGTAAAGGGGAGACTCGTGGGTACCCATAGAACCCATTTTCATTCACATATCTTGAGGTCAGAGGTCAAGGGACCCCTTTGAAAATGGTTTTGACAGTTTTTCCTCACCAAAATGCAGCGTGGGTTTGGAGCGTTATTTAAGCTCCTTCCCGACAAGCTTGTATGACATGGTTGGTACCAATGGATTTCTTAGTTTTTTTTTTTTTATATGATGCCAGTATCTTCACTCTAGCTTTAAAACGGCTACAACGTAAAACTTGCAAGTTGTGTTAATATGTTAAAGAAATGATATAGTCATTATCATAGTCATGGTTTGGTATTTTTTGGGTAACACTGCAGGGTCTTTGGCTACATTTTTTGGCGACAGAGAGATGACCCCACCTTCCTCTTGATGTTCTCCAGGAGGTTGTCCTGTCCATGTTTGAAGTAAGGGTGCTGAAACTCCACTGGACCGTCCTTCTCCTGTTTCACAATGCCTGTGTCAATGTGCATCACTTTGCGGAATCCATCTGCACGCACAGACACACAGGTAAACACATTGAAAAACATAAAAAAAACAGCAACAGACACACCCTCCTACATTTATGTACGTATGTGCAAATGTCTTTAAGGGTATCTGGGTAGTCACCTGATCAGAAGACATCATAACGTAGAGCTATATTTATATTGCTATAGTGGTAAAGACTGTTTTTTCTATCTACAGACGGCTTCTAGTGGCAAGGATCTGAGATGGTGATGATGCATGATGCACACTGGTATTCTTTTACTGTCTTTTACTTGGTATGTGGTCTCCCAGGAGGTTTATATCAAAAAATTCATTTTCAATATAAGTACAATATAACACCAAAATAATCAATTAAAACCTCAACAATAACTGCAGGTGTTTTGTATTGGATTGAATTACATGGTACAGCGTATATCTATTCATGCAATATGATGACACCATGAGACCATGTATTGTAATTTAGTCACTTTGACATATTGTTTAGACCACTTTCGTATCCCTGTCTTCATTCACTGGATGATCTAAAAACAGACTATCCTGTCTGGTTGTTTTTCAAATGATTATGCAGAAACTTTACTACAGCATAATATTGTAAAATAAAATCACATATACCGTGATAGAGGATTTTATCCATGTTGCCGACTACTTGGTGGAATCACATGCTAGCTTTTAGTCTAACACAATTAGTAAACAATTACTTACTGTGATATATATCGGTGTCTGATCATACATATTGTCAAGTTCTACTACTGGTTGTCATTATTCAGTCAGTTTAAAATCATAATTAATCCCCACATCTAATACCAACACTTCAGTCAACTGAGTGTTTGTCCTGCTGACGGATGCAAACTAAATCTGGCCAACAACAGCTGAGTAAATATTTACATTGTGCCTTGTGGTTACCATGGTACCCATGCATACATCCAGCTCTGTTTTACACTGAATAAAGACCTTTTTGATAAACATTAAATTGTCGTTTTCAAGTAAAATATCAAACTTCTTTGTCTTACATGTTAGTGAATGGAGTATATTTTGGTTTTGGACTGTTGGCCAAATAAAGCAAGCTATCTGATCACATCACCTTGGACATTTTTCTCCATTGTCTGACATAAAACAAATAATCGATGAATTGAGAAAATGATCTGCAGATTCTTTTATGGTGAAAATGATTGTCCGTTGCAGTCCGACCTGGTTGTGTACCTGCTTTTTGGTCAGATGTAGAAGTGGGTCAGTACTGGGACAATCACCAGTCACTACTTACCAGCCACCTGGGTTATAAGTGTGCAATTAACAAAGCCAGAATCAAACAGCCCTATCTGAAGCACTGACTACATAAACTACATGCATCACAAACAAAGACAACGTGATTGGTGCAGTCTTACACATGTTGAGCTGCCTGATGAAACTGGCCATGTTGTTGTGCTTGAAGAACTTTGGGAGGATCTCCTTGGCAAAGTGCTGCTCGTCCAACACAAGGAAGCTGTTGCCTTCCTGTAAAACAACCAACCAACACCACCATGACAGTCAGAACAACGTCTCACTGGATATATATAACGTTACTGTGTCACTTCCTAACCCCCTAACATACAGCTTTATAGTGACTCAGTGTCCAAAACTCAAAGAGGAACTAATGCTGGATTGACACACAGGTTGAATTTGGTTCAGTATCGTGCTGCAGAGAAGGCGATCGGCTGCAACCTTCCCTCCCTCCAGGAGCTGTACACTTCAAGGACCTTGAGGAGGGCAGGAGAGATTGTGGCCGACCCCTCCCATCCCGGACACCATCTCTTCCAGACTCTGCCATCTGGCAAGAGGTTAAGGTCCATCAGGACCAAAACCTCACCCCATAAAAACTGTGTTTTTCCCCCCCATGGCAGTGGGGCTCTCCAACAGCCCCTC
>CAKAKR010033537.1:0-11578 GCA_916700685.1 Adelosebastes latens
AATTGATTTCCAATAATAAATATATACATACATTTGCATAAAGCAGCATATTTGCCCACTCCCATGTTGATAAGAGTATTAAATACTTGACAAATCTCCCTTTAAGGTACAATTTGAACAGATACAAAAATGTGGGAATAATTTGCGATTAACTGGACAATCATGTGATTAATCGTGATTAAATATTTCAATCGATTGACAGCCCTAATTTTTAGCCATTGTTCTGACACTAGAAACCCCTCACTTGTTGTTGAGTAAAATTGTTTTATTTGTAGTAATCCATAATTGCTGACTCCTTTTTTTTATGTTCCTCATCTGTCCAGGTTATCAGGTGTTGGCCCCTGCAGCCTATTATGACCAGAACGGGGCCCTGGTGATGGGTCCTGGTGCCCGAGCTGGTCTAGGTGGGCCAGTTCGTCTCGTCCAGACCCCTCTCCTCATCAACCCTGCAGCAGCACAAGCTGGTACGTACTAGTCCACCTGTCATTATATTTTTCAATATGTGGATCCACTCCTTCCTGTTCTTACTCGATTAATACCACTCAGGGTCATTCTGAGCTTTCCTTCTACCCCTCACACTCTCCTCTCTCCACCAGCAGCTGCGGTGTCGGCGTCTGGCTCCGGTAACAACATGTCTGGTCCAGGCAACGGGCTGTACCGCTCCATGCCTCAACCTCAGCAGCAGCAACAGCAGCAGCAGCAGCAGCAGCAGGCTCCCCCGCCCAGCAGCGGCCTGCCCTCCAGCTCGTTTTACGGCTCTGGTTCGGTCCCGAACACGTCTCAGAGCAGCTCGCTCTTCTCTCACACCTCTGCTGCGCAGCAGCAACAAAACTCCCTGGGCTTCAGCAATACCGGCGGCTCCCTCGGCGTTGGCCTGGGCTCTGCTCTCGGAGGCTTTGGCTCCTCTGGTCAGTGACTTAGCCACGAGCTACACGAAACGCTAACGAAACTTTACTTTTAGTTGTCTCACACTGGTTTTCTATTATTTGTTGTTTTTCTTTCAGTATCCAGCCCTACCAGTAGCAGCGTATCTCGCAGGGACTCCCTGCTGGCAAGTTCTGATCTATACAAACGCGGCGGCAGCAGTTTAACTCCCATCGGCCAGCCCTTTTACAACAGCCTGGGTTACTCCTCTTCACCCAGCCCCATCGGCCTCACACCAGGTCACTCTCCACTCACTCCTCCACCTTCTCTGCCCTCCTCTCATGGATCCTCTTCCAGCCTTCACCTAGGTGAGCCTCATATTCATGGAATTGGGAATGATTCACTTAAACATAGTTGATCAAAGAGGATATTTTACACCCAGTAGTTTTAAAAAAAAAAATATTCAGTGTCACTTTACAGTCCCAGAGACAAAAAAACATCTCACATGCATAACAATCCTGGTCAACTGCCGCCACCACTACAACAGTATCTGGTCATTCTCTAATCCTAGGTGGCCTGACGAATGGCAGCGGGCGTTACATTTCCGCGGCGCCTGGAGCTGAGGCCAAGTACCGGAGCGCCGGGGGGACGTCCAGTCTCTTCAACTCCAGCAGCCAGCTGTTCCCTCCGTCTCGGCCCCGCTACAGTCGCTCCGACGTCATGCCGTCCGGACGCAGCCGCCTGCTGGAAGACTTCAGGAACAACCGCTTCCCAAACCTCCAACTCCGTGACCTGCCGGGACACATGGTGGAGTTCTCTCAGGACCAGCACGGATCCAGGTGGTTGAGAGATGCTTTTTCAACCGTGGGGAGTGCGTTGCGTTGGTGTACCAAAATCTGACAAATTCCTTTTCATCTCCACTCTTTTGTTCCCGTCCGTCCAGATTCATCCAGCAGAAGCTGGAGAGGGCCACTCCAGCTGAGAGGCAGATGGTGTTTGGAGAGATTCTGCAGGCGGCGTACCAACTGATGACTGATGTATTTGGGAACTATGTCATCCAGAAGTTCTTTGAGGTTGGGACTGTTTAAAGTTTAACTAGGTGTCTTTTCCGTAACCACACACACATATTTACTAGACTACAGAGTTTCCTTTAGCGTGCGTGTAATAGACATTGTGTTTTTGTGTGGTGCAGTTTGGAAGTGCAGACCAGAAGCTGGCTTTGGCAACACGAATCCGTGGACACGTCCTCCCCCTGGCTTTGCAGATGTATGGTTGCAGGGTCATCCAGAAAGCCCTGGAGTCCATCTCCTCAGACCAGCAGGTAATTGTAAGTGCGATTATACTTCTTTTTAACAATGTTTTTGCTGTTTTGTCAACACAGTGACATCCGTTACAATTACGCCCCCCCCCTCCCATTCCCTGATTTCTTCACTTCAGAGCGACATAGTCCGCGAGCTGGACGGCCACGTGTTGAAGTGTGTCAAGGACCAGAACGGCAACCATGTGGTGCAGAAGTGTATCGAGTGTGTCCAGCCTCAGGCCCTACAGTTCATCATTGATGCCTTCCAAGGACAGGTGGGTTTATTATCATGAGCAGTGGCTCAGCTGCCAGTCATTCTCCTTTTTATTAGGGCTGCGACGATACCCCTATCTCCCGATTCGATACTATCACGATACTTGGGTGCTGATTCCATATGTAGCCCCCATATACTGACATTTATGTTAAATGCATTCAAATGGCCCCGATGGAGCTGACCATGGATGTATAAAAAGGACGTAGCTGACGGGAGAGCTAGAGACGGACTTGGAGAAGTTACGTCTACGTCTGGTTTCCAAAATAAGGTGTTAACTAGAAGTGCACTCGGAGAGCGCAGACCTGTGCCGATGAAAACAAAAACCTCCTTCCTAGGCCTTCGGCCTTGGCGGAGGTAACAAAGGGAACTGTATATACAAAATACATATATGGAAATAAGATTCATTGGATTATATTCACCAGAAGTATAAAACATGACATGTCCCTT
Organism: Adelosebastes latens; assembly: GCA_916700685.1. Lineage (NCBI taxonomy): Eukaryota > Metazoa > Chordata > Actinopteri > Perciformes > Sebastidae > Adelosebastes > Adelosebastes latens. The sequence continues at coordinate 2,886 of CAKAKR010033537.1, forward strand.
ATATAAATTAAAACGAAAATGCCACTAATTTGTGAGGGAAATGTAATAAATAATTCCTGACGATGACTGATATATTTGACTTCAGGACATCTCTGACTACATACATGCTGAAAATCAAACATTTTAATGTATTAATTTAGATATTTTCCAAAGTAAAAGTCCCTAGAAGAGTATGATTTGTCTTTTTCCCATGTCTAGTCGAATCGGCACCCAAGTATCGTGATAGTATCGAATCTGGAGATAGGTGACGGTCCCAGCCCTATTCGATACAGCCCTAATGCTCTATTTTTGTTAAATTACCTGAATTTTGATCAGCTTTTATTGTTACTTCCTTCCGCAGGTGTTTGTGCTCTCCACACATCCCTACGGCTGCAGAGTCATCCAAAGGATTTTGGAGCACTGCACCCAGGAGCAGACTCTGCCCATCCTGGAAGAGCTGCATCAGCACTCTGAACAGCTGGGCCAGGTGAGCACATCTGTCTCCTACACTGTTTGTTTGTTTAGATGTGACGGATCATTGTTGAAACGTGTGCTTGTCACGTGTATTGCATGTCTCCTTCATGTTTGAGCATTTCATTATTTTTTCAGCTTGTCATTGTTTCCTGTGTAGTTGTGGTGCGCTAAGTGTTAAAGTGTAAGGATGACTGTATTTGTATCATTACATCTGACGTATGTGATTATTTAAACATCCACCCTGCCCCCCCTTCACTTATTCCATCTAGAAATATCAAGGCGTATCATTGGAGATGACACCCAAAACATATTATACAGTGTCCCGCGATGCACTGTTCAAGGTCAGAGCAATTTGCCTCTCTCGCGGATGTCCCTGTGCTCCCCTTCCTCTTTCCCTTTTTTTTAATCTTTTCTTGTGTAAAGAATCTAATTTAACATTTAGATAGCTCTCCAGCTCCCGACTTCCAACTACAGGCCTTCTCCTAACCCACTGAGCCGCCTCTCTCTCGCCTCTTCCCCCTCTTCTTGCTTTATGCCACAGAGGATTCACAAGACACACTGCTGTCTGATGATCCCTCTCTTTTGCCTAAATTCATCTCCTGATCAATCTGTTTTTCTGTTTTCATCTTCTTGATTTCACTGTTAATTGTTTTGATAGAAGCTTCCAGAGAGTTTGAACCTCTCTGGACAACTAAAGTGTTCGGTAACACTTCATTTTACAGCTCCGCAAATTTCATAGTAATTAGGTGATCACCTCATTACCATGAGGACCTGTATGACCAAAGTGTTCATAAGTAAATCATTTAAACACTTGAAGTTCAGGAGCAAAATCCTGCCGGTTCTTGTTAAAACAGATTGACAGGAAATGGATTTGAAGGCAAATACTACCAAATTAAAGGTGGAGGTCACATTACCTACCCAACAAATTACTACTTTAACCAGATCGATTCAGAGTGGTGTTATTTGTTGCTTGGTCAGGTGAGTTCTTGTCTCCCATCTTGTCAACACTAAAACCACACCCATAACTGTCTATCACCCATTTCTGAAGGGGCAACAATGCTGCTGGTTGAGTCCAAACCAGCAGCATCTGTTCTGTCTGACCTTCTGCAGTGATGACGTAAAGGTTTTTTTTTTTTTTTTTTGTTAAGACCACAAATGGGGGTGTCACTCATTCGTCTACCTGTCACCTTAGAGATGCATGATTATCTCACACCAATTAAGACCAATGGTGAAACGTAGTGCATGAGCATCAATCGGAGTCGCACGGATCCTTTTTTTGTGTGATTATTAATCAATGTTGAGATTGTTTTTCTACCTCGAGCTCACACCTCCACTGCCTCCTGCAGGATCAGTACGGTAACTACGTCATTCAGCATGTTCTGGAGCACGGCAGACCGGAAGATAAGAGCAAGATAGTCGCAGAGGTTCGCGGGAAGGTTCTCGTCCTCAGCCAACACAAATTTGCAAGGTGAGTTGAGTCTGATTTAATGTAGTGACAGAGATGAAGATTCTACCTGACAGTGACAACGTATTCAACTTTTCACTGTCAGACCTCAGATGTTTCATAAACCAGTACATAGTTTTATTTAACTGAGCACAGTGCAGCAACCTAATCAATATCAAATCATTTTATTTTCAACATGAAAAATGTACGACGGCGTATTGGTGCCATTGTAGGTATTAAAAAAAAAATAGGAGCCTGGGGAGGGTGGTAATATTCAGAGAAAAAACAAAAACTTTCCGGGATTAAAATTATAAATTTACGAGAAAAAAACTCTGATATTATCTCTCGGGAGAGATGGCAGGTCAACAGTAGATGTCACATAGAAGTGGTGTACATCATCTGAAAGCTGGAAACCTGAAGATTAATTTGAGATGCAGCTCAGCACTATGTGTCAAGTTGTTCATAAATCAGAAATAAACGTGAATTAATTAAATTGTAAAAGTGTATAAAGGGCATAGGACATGTCAATATCGCCGGCGATCCCACTGGTGCACTGTTGCAATTTGAAAACATCAATCCAACAGGCCTACTCCTTCAGCTCCATTATGAATTGATAATAGAAGCTTTTCTCTCTCTCTCTGTATGTTTCCTTCAGTAATGTTGTGGAGAAGTGTGTGATCCACTCTTCGCGTGCAGAGAGAGCTCTGCTCATCGATGAAGTGTGCTGCCAGAAGGACGGGCCCCACAGCGCCCTGTACACCATGATGAAGGACCAGTACGCCAACTACGTCGTCCAAAGAATGATCGACATGGCAGAACCTGCTCAGCGCAAAATCATCATGCACAAGGTTGGTAAACCTCTGAATCTATGTGATCACGCTGATATGGAATTAGATGGTTTATATGTACATTAACAGGGTGCACAGCTAGTAAGAGAGTGCAAAACAGTCTTAACAAATTTATACTTGTTTCTCCATAAATGCAGTGTACCAATAATTAAATACAGTACATCTGTATCTGCTACTTAGCCGTTGCAAAAAGCAGTGATGTAGTTTACCAAAGTAAGCTAATCAAAGCTAATCAATAAGGTCATGAATAATGTGAATGCTAGCACTATCTGAGTCACAGTTAGCTGTGCTAAGTTTGGAAATAACTGAAAGGGTTATTTTGTATTTTTTGAAGTGAGGCTGTATGTATACTCGCACGTTGTTCGAGGTAAAATTACAGCTTTTGGGACTGTAGTCTGGTAGCTTTGAAGAGGGCGATATAACAGCTTTGGTTCTCCATCAGAAAGGGCTGTCTGACGGCGAAGTAAAGCAGCTGTTGACGGGAGCAGAAAAGCTTATTTTAGCCACTTAAAAAAAATCAGTCTAAGTGTACGCTATATTTAGAATATTTTCACCGCTTTAACTCGCCGTCAGACAGCCCTTTCTGACGGGGAACTGAAGTCATATCGCTGTCTTCAAAGCCACCAGACTCCATTCACAAAAACAGTAATTTTACCTCGTATAACACAGCGGTCGCTGTCTGTCTACCGCTGCCTCGATCGGTTAGTTACTAACCATCTAAGTTACTGTATGTAACGTTAATATACTGACTATAAGGATGTATATATATACTGTACATGTAGCAGTGTCATCATGCAGAAACCTACGTCAGGTCACGTGGGAAAAAGTTTTTGGAAGGACTTGAAGGGAAAATAGCATTTTGATGCTAAAACATACAGTATGTAATTTGACCAAAATTCTAATGTTTGGATTTGAATACATAAGGAACCTCGTTGACTTTGAGTTAGGGCAACTAACAATTATTATTTTCTTGATTGGTCAATTAATTGTCTATAAAATGTAAGGAATCTGAGAAATGCCCATCAATTTTGAGACGCCAAGGTGTCCAAATGTCTTTTTTTGACTGACCAGCAGTCCAAAACCTTAAAATGTTAATTTACTATCATAAAGGACTAACATTTTAGAAGCTGAAACCAATGTTTTTGCGTCAGAAATTACTTAAATTGTTTTCGATCACCTAATCGACGAATCATTTGCGATCTACTTTTGAATGTGCTGACCTTTGCCCTCTCTCTCCTTCTCCTCAGATCCGGCCTCACATTGCCACTTTACGCAAGTACACGTACGGGAAGCACATTCTGGCCAAGCTGGAGAAGTACTACATGAAGAGCGGCTCTGAACTGGGCCCCATCGGCGGCCCCACGAACGGCCTCATGTAGTCCCGTTGACATCCTGAGTCCCCTGAAGAAGAAGAAGAAGAAGAAGAAGAGGTGGAGGAGGAGGAGGAGCCCCAAACCCCCCTTTGTTCTGTGAGAGATGCTCCTTAGCCATAGGGCCTTTGACACCCTCTGTTATCCCATTTTTTTTGGGGGGAATTACCAAAAAAAAAAGGACAACTTCACCTAAGAACGCTGTGACAACTGACCCCTGCCGCTCTGCCACCCCTGGCGCCGGCCCCCCCGAGCGTGGCCCCTCCAGGGGGGGGGGGGGACGCACAGTCAGCAGGCCCATTTTTTTCTTTTTTCCTGGGTAAAGCACAAGCCCACTGTTAATGATGTAATTGATGTATTTGACTGGTTTTCATATTGTACATTTAGTTTTTTACCTTGTAAATTCTCTGTAGAAAAAAAAAACAATTGCTGAAATTTCCAATTCAATTAACACCAGCAAGTGATTTTATAAGGCTAAACTTGAGTGATCCTTTTAAAAGAAACTTGTTTTTTTGTAACCAGACTTATTATGTCAGCCGTTCTAATCAAGTCTAGGCGATTAAATATTATATTTGTATATTCTCCCATGCACACACAGTAGACGTGTTTTCCCACCATGCCAAAGCAGCTGATGGATTAGTTTTCACATACAGTGATGTGTCCTGTGCCACGGTCACCACCCAGCTTGGCTTTGTGGGGGGGATTGGTGCTTTGGTCTAGGGTGGTTGTTTTTCCAGTGGTGGCTTATTCTTGCCTCCTTTTCCAGGCTCATTGAGGGGGGGGGGTGTTTACCCCAGCGGCTTGTAGATGTAATTATCTGAACAGTTTCGGTACTAAACATGACCAACCTGAGCTGCTGCATCCACTGAGCCCTCATCCAGGCGATCACTCAGCAGTTTATGCAAAATATAAAAGCTACCATTAACTTATAGAAGCAGAGGTTTGGTTGTACAGCGGGCGTGTAATCTTAACATGATATGACCGTAGTTATGGGGGGCTTTTTTGTGGGGATAGCGGGGGTGGGAGCGGGGTACGTGTTGGCATGCTGTGACAGGTTTTAATCCTTGGAATGATTTCTTTTCTTTATCATGTTTTGTGTAACATCTTATCTGTCTTGTACTTTGAGATGAACACTGCCCTAGAAACGGTATCTTTATGTACTGAATAATCATCTCTTGCGTAGACGTAGTTTAGCGATCTTTATGTACGTGTAAATTGTTGCTTTTGGGGTTTAAATGGGGGAGGGGCGGGGGCTTTGCAGCGCCGATGGGACCCCCACCGCCTGAACGTCAAAAAAAAAAAAATGTTGTGAAGTGGAGCTCATCCCAGCTTTGTACATCTGACGTGAAATGAACTAGAAGTAGTGGGATGAGTTGAAGAAAGGGATGCCGGAAGAACCTTTTTTTTTTTATTAAATGGTTCTGTTTTTGTTTTTTAAACTTTCTCATTTGGTTGGGTATGCAAGTGCATCGGTGGAGGCCGGTGGGGCCATCGAAAGGCTATACAATTCACCCTGTAACGCTCGTAGTGACGGCTTCTTTGCTTCATATGAATAATTGTAGAATACATGTAGTATATGTGCAGTTAATAAGTGTAAGATTATTAGTTTAATTGAGAAAAAAAAATGTCTAGTCGTGGTGTTTGACAGGCCTTGCTCTAAAATTTGTAGTGATGCTTTTATTTCGTCTGTACAGTTGTACATTTGTAAACGTTTATGCTGTAAATGGGATGTCTTTTACACTTTTTTGGGGAGAAAAAGGCAAAAATGTGCATTTTGATGTGTGTATATTCATCACTCCTTTCCCCCTTGAATATAATGTATACAGTTTTATTTGATCAAGTGTTATTTTAAAGGAAAAAAAAAAAAGAACTTTATGGCTTCACAATCTGGCATGGTTTTTTGTTTTTAAATCTGTTATGGGAAAGGCCGGCCTCTATTTGTACCGGAGCTGTAACATCTAACACTGTTAGTCTTTTCTGAAGTGTGACAGTTTAAAAAGAAGAAAAAGAGAAAAAAAACACTCTGTACTAAAAACCGAGGCTGCATTTAGTCCTCTCTGCTACCATGGAAACTTCACAGGATACGACAAGAATTATTTTTGTACAGAAGAGTGCTGTATTTTGGAACAGCTTCTACCTTGTAAGCAAAAGCAATGTAAAATATTGTCAATTATATAAATATGAACATATGAGTTTTGTCACACTGTCAAAGTCATGTACATTTTCAGGTGGCCTTATGTACATTTCCAGATGTTAGATGAAGAAAACAAACTCATTTTTGGAAGCAGAATTGTGACTATGTATGATTAAACTGTTCTTCTAACATTTGACCCGCATTGTTGTGCTTTTTGGTTTCCTGATGACCAACTTTACAGACTTTCAGAGGCTCTAGTAGGTTCAGTTTTAAAGCAAGAGTGAAGCTACAGATATCATATGAAACTAGAAAAATTAATCCATCGGTACCAACAACCATTTTAATTTTCAGAAGCACGAGTTACTCATTACAATCTGACTGTCCAAGAAAATGAAAGGGTCACTCTACATCTGTGAACTTGAGTAAAAATACCAACTTTTGTCCAAGAAAACAAAGTGTAATTTAATAATATATTATTATAATATATAATATAATAATAATATTAATAACAACAATGATAATAATAATGGTGATAATAATAATAATAACAAAAATGATGATGATAATAATAATGATAATAATAATAACAATAATAATGATAATAATAATAATAGTAAATAATAATAATGATGATAATGATAATAATAATAATGATAATACAAATAATAATAATAGTAAATAATAATAATAATAATAATAATAATAATAATGATAATAATAATAATAATAATAATAATAGTTAATAGCTCCACCTTGACCTGTCACAGCATTAAAATACTGCTAACAGGTTAAAGCAACAATAGTAATACTGTCATTCTGTATAACAAGGTGTGAGTTTGAATGTTTTCTCCAGGTGTGTAAGTAAACACCTCTAAAGTTCCTAGCTGAGCGTGTTTTATTGGTGGGCGGGGCTTCGATCAGCACGGTAGCAGCTCGAGGTTGAACACCTGCAGAGGAGGAAGAGGACAAAATAACCTGAACACCAGCTCCAGGGAAACATGAGGAACTCTCTGACGGCCTGTTTGTTTTTAACTTTATTATTAATTCATGCTGTCAGTGTGTCGGTGAGTCTGTTTCTCTCATTTTAACACTTTCATGTTTAAAATCTGCTGCTGCTGCTGCTCACCTTCCTCACTTCCTGGTGTTATAGTCACAGATATATTTATAGCACCAAGGTGTGTTTATCTTCATCTTACTGTCTGTTGGGGCTTTTTATAAGGAAGCTTCATTTTTTATAGTTTTATGTAGTCGAATGTGTTTTACATGCTCATTTTAATAACATTAGTTAGATAAAATTGAAGATATAAATCAAAACCAAGTGTGAATCAACAGAAGACACTTCCTGTTTGTGGGTTTAACACCTCTTGTACTGAAATCACCTCGTGGCTTTTGGGGCTTTTAGTTGGAATTGTGTATATTTATAATGCAGAAATATTACATTAGATTAGATTCAACTTTATTGTCATTGCACAAAGTACAAGTACACAAGAAATACAGTTTTGCATCTAACCAAATGAGGATATAAATAGACATATATATAAATACAGATTGTAGTTAAGGTGCAAAGGATAGACATGTTATATTCTCATGAATAAGAGTTTAAGTTGCATACTGATGAAATATTATATAAAAATGTTGTCTAACAATATTATAAAGAATAAATGATATATACAGGTGGGGTTACTGTATATTTATATCTATACACAGGGAGTTAAAAAAAATATTTGCATATCTATTGTACAGATATTTAATAGTTCCACCATTAAATATCTTTCATTATAGGCCCATTTGACACTGGTGGTATGCAAAGTAGAAACACCAAAATATAATATACAGTAGCTGCTCTATTACAAGTAAAAGTACTGCATTCAAAGTTTTATTTAAAGTTTAGTTATTGACTTTTAGTAAATTTTATTCTCCTTGTGTTCTAAATTGTAAAGCACTTTGTAACTGTGTTGTGAAAGGTGCTTTATAAATAAAGATCATTATTATTATTATTATTATTATTATTAATAATAATAATAATAATGATAATAAAATTATTATTAATAATAATAACAATAATAATAATAAAGTATTACCAGCTGAAGTTACTTAAAGTATCAAAAGTAGAAGTACTCATTAGGCAGAATGGCCCTGTTCCTACTGTATTCCCATTTTATTGTGTATATTATTTGTATTATTACTGATTCATTAATGTGTGAGCAGCATTTTAATTCATTATAAAAAATATATACCTTCAATTATATAACTGTTGCATATTTTAATCTATAACAAAGCACCATATTTTATAAGTGTATCATATTGTGTGTAAAATTATAATCCACAAAATAACTATAGCTGTCGAATAAAGAGTAAAAAGTACAATATTTCCAAGTATTTAAGTAAAAATAGCAACACCATAATGTACAAATACTCCACTACAAATAAAAGTCCAGCGCTCT
>CAKAKR010033538.1:0-22548 GCA_916700685.1 Adelosebastes latens
AGACCAGCAACTCCCGTGTTCTGCGAGGTAAAATTACTGTTTTTGTCAATGAACTCTGGTGGATTTGAAGAGAGCGTAGATGGATATAACGGCTTCAGTTCCCTGTCGGAAAGGGCTGTCTGACGGAAAGGTAAAGAGGTGCAAATATTCTAAATATAGCGTACACTTAAACTGATATTGATTTTTTTAGGTGGGCCTTTCTTTTAGGTGTCTAAAATACGTTTTGCTGCCGGACCCGTCCACAGCAGTACATTGCTTTGTCTCCCGTGCTGGTAATCTTGTCTGATTCTCCAAACTGGGCGCATGCTGACCGTCATCTACTGTAGGTAATACACTGACCATGGATAAGTACCTCATATAACCCCACTTCAAACAAGCTGATCTATCCCTTTAAGATGAAGAGCAGATAGGTGTTACTCTCCATCCTCACCTTGATCTTTCTGAAGTCCACTGGTTTGCGGATGAGCTCGTAGTACTCGGGCAGCTCCTTGCGAGAAGGCAGCTGGATGAAGACTTCGCTCAGCTGTCGCCCGTTGCTACTGAGACCAGGAAGCAGGTTTCTTAGTATGCATCACTGTTAGTCAATGCTGAATCTAAAATGACCACTTAATAAAGCAATAATGAACATTCTTTTCTTCAGATTATAGTGACAGAGTGGCAGAGATACGGCGCTTTTCTCACCCGTCCTTATATTTGATGACAGCGTCAACGATCTTCTTCATCTTCTTAGTGAGGGACATGGGGTTGGGAGAGAGCTTCTCAGCAGGCGGGCGACCACGTTTCTTTGCTTTCTTCACCTCCTCGTCCTTGTCCCGCCCTCGGCCGCTGCTGGAGCTGGGCGTGGCCGGGCCGCCGTCGTGGTCGCGGTCTCTCTTGCGCTTCCTGGTCGTCTTTTTGTGACGCACTTCCTCTTCGATGTCCTCTAAGTTTCCCTCCTCTATGGCCTGCGGGGAGGAGAAATTATCATCAGGTCAAAACTTATTTTTTATTGATTCATTTTTGCCTCCTAAGATGCAAAGTCACAATATTTCCTAAACAACCAAACATGATGACATCCCACCTTGAGCCACTGTTTTTCTGTGAGCGAGTCGCTGTAGTCCACCTCCTTGCGTTGGCGGGATCCTCTGCCGAACATCTTCTCCTCCTCCTCCTCGCAGGTTAGCCTCTCGACCTCGGCGTCATCTTTCAGAATCCAGCTGGGCATGTCGTCCTCCTCCATCAGACGGGGTTTCCTCTTTGGGTTGCGGGCCTCCTCGCGGCGTCTGTCTAGATCCATGCGCTGGAATAACATTTTTTTTTTTTTTTAAAACGCAAGTGAAGTCAGATTATGAAATTACAAAGTATGTAATAATTGATAAGGAAGTGGGACTAACCATGAACTGTTCAAACTCCTCTTCACTCCTGGCTATCATCTGATTGACGGTCTCATCATCGGGCACCTCGTCCTCCTCCTGCAGACAAATAAGAGAAGTGTGACGAGAGACTAATGGCAGGTTTATATGGCACCTCAGATTCACGTCTTCAAACTAAGACCTCACCCACAAAAGCGGAAAAAAAGGAATTAAAATGCATATTACTGTTAACCTTACGTAGGCAGCATAAATATCTTAGCACAGAGGTTTTCAAAGTCTGAGAGTGTGGGCCTCCCCTCAGACAAAGCTTGGAAAAAGGTGCCCCCTCACCCCCTTTTAGTTTACTTGCTTAGTTTCGCTCAATTCTTGGATGTCTATGGGATCATGATTATGTTTAGAGCTGCAACAATCAATCCAATCGATTAAAAGATTAATTGTCAACTAATAAATTAATCGGCAACTATTTTCATAACTAAAAAAAGTCAAAATTCTCTGATTCCATCTTCTTAAATGTGAATATTTTCTGGTTTCTTTACTCCTCTATGACAGTAAACTGAATATCTTTGAGTTTTGGACAAAACAAGACATCTGAGGACGTCATCTTGGGCTTTTGAGAAACACTGATCGCCATTTTTCACCATTTCATAGACCAAAGAACTAATCGATTAATCGAGAAAATAATCAACAGATTAATCAACAATGAAAATAATCATTAGTTGCAGCACTAATTATGTTATTTGATCCCATAGACACTTAACAGTTGAGTCAACATAACTTCAGTCTACACAAAATACTTAAAAAAAGGTCTGTCCTAAGGCATTTATTAGTTTCTGACTGTGGGAAAGTGAGAAAAACAGTAAAATTCCCCAAAACCACTGCATCTCTGAACTCTCTCTTCAACCAAATCACACACATTTAGGCTGTTCTATGTAATCTTCTTTTGATAACTAATGCAGGGCTCAACAATAAGGATTGCCCACTTGCCTGGGGCAAGTAAAATGCCACGTTGGGCTAGTAAATCTGGCAACTCACTTGCCCGAAAAAAGAATTTAACACATTGTTTTTTCTGGAGCTGATGATGGAAGTAGCTAAGGAGTGAGCCATCTCGCTTCCTTCTCATCTCTGTTTAAAGTTGCACATGTGCAGTACCAATCGGGCACTGGAGAGAAAATGTTGGTTGGTAAAGACAAAGTTTATGAGCTGAAGCACAAGCAAGCTTTTCAATTATCCTGGAGACAGGAGTTTAGTTGGGCGGCGTTAAGAGGATGTGGATGAAACTCCAGATTTATTTACTTAAATAAAGATTAAATATGACAATTCAATTTGGTCTTTGTTGTTATTAGATAACCGCTGATAATTAAAACAATTTGTATAGGGGCAAGTAAAAATTGACTAGTAGATTTATGACCAACAAGTGAAAAAAAAAACAATTAATGTTGAACCCTGTAATGTAATATTTCCCTGAGACTGTTGAGAGCCCCCCTGGGGAAGCCCACCTCCCATTTTGAAAACCTCTGGCTCAGCATATTCTACTGTTATCACAAGAACTACATTCAATTGGGAAGCAAAAAAGCATTATAGGAAAAAAACAGCAGAGAAAAAAAGCAGGAATAAAAAGAGCAAAGTTGTAATATTAGTGTAAAGTATCATTAACCATCAAAGGTTTGTTTAGAGGCAGAAATACAGAAAAGGAGAAAAAAGTCTGGATTGATGAAAGCTCACAAATCCTGAGAAAAGAGGGAAATAAAGAAAAGAGATACAGAGGGAGAAAAAAAAAAATACGAGCGAAAGGAAAGTTGGCTCGGCACGCAGGCGGATGTGGGTCGGTGGGCAATGTATCAAAAGGTTCAGGTCACACTCACACTCACCCACGCCCCCCGAGCACGGCAGCCTCCTTGGGCACCGACCTCGTCCTGTTCCTCGTGCTCCAGGATGGCCTGTAAGAAGGCCCGGCGTTCACAGCCCGAGGACTTCTGGTCGAACATGCCCGCCTGGATGACCTTCTGGTCCACGTTCAGTTTGTACTTAGCAGCTGCCAGGATCTTCTCCTCCACGCTGTTGACGGTGCAGAGGCGGAGCACGCGCACCTCGTTCGTCTGACCGATACGATGGGCTCGGTCCTGGGCCTGCAGGTCCTGTAGGAGTACGCACGCATGGATTAGTTTAGGTGGAATGATGTAACAGGAAAATATATCAATGCTGACATTCTGATGTGGAATAAAAAAATGAAAACCCTCTAAAATGTCATATTCAAGCTCTAAATATTCCCTATAAATTCAGATTAGTTTACTAGAATGATCACACTGTATCAAACGGTTTAAACAGTTATGTTATTTTAGAGACAATATGATAATATCGAGATACGTATATATCGCGGCATAGCCTAAAAATGTTGAGATTATTTATAAGCCACTACTGCTACTACTACTGTTCTCACAGTATATTCATTATCACACATACAGTATCACTCATTCATTTGAGACCTGTGTTGATGCCAACACATATTTATATTTGAGTACCTGATGCGGGTTCCAGTCGCTGTCGAAGATGATGACAGTGTCAGCAGACTGCAGGTTGAGGCCCAGACCTCCTGCCCTGGTGCTGAGCAGGAACACAAAGAAGTCAGAGGCCGGGTCATTGAATGTCTTCAGCAGCATGCCACGGTCCTCCGCCTTGGTGGTTCCTATGGGAGGGGGAAACGATAAAGGAAGTGAATCTCAGCTGTTCCATATGATTAGGGGTGACAGTGCAAGGCCCACAAATACTTGGTCAGAGGTGTCTCACCATCCAGACGCAGGTACTTGAAGTTACGGTAGGCAAAGTAGTCCTCCATGATGGTCATGAGTGTGGTCATTTGACAGAAGAGCAGCACTTTGTGGTTGGTGGCCCTCAGCTTGGGCAGGATGCGATCCAGCAGCTCGAACTTCCCAGAGGAGCGGAACAGGTCGGGGCTGGATGTGCAGAGGGAACAAGATGAGGAGGGAGAATGCAGCCAGTATGCAAAATATATCCGCAAGACACACACGTGTAGTACAAACACATGCAATTTCAAGCTTTACGTACCCGCTCACGATTCCACCTGAATAGCCCAGATGCTCAGAGAAAGACTCCTGTAAACCAGACAAACACAAAACGGTCACAATCATATTCTATCTGCAGCTGTTTTAACTCTTCCAGTGCTCTCGGGAGAAAAATATTTAGTGACGGCTGCTTCTGTCTGGTACCTCAATGTGCTGGAACATGTAGGGGTGGTTGCAAATCTTTCTCAGTTGCATGATAGTGTTCATCAAGGTCTTCGTGCCACCTTTACCCTGGAACATTTTGAAGGGAAAGAAAACATCTTTTAGTTTCCAATTATGTTCAAGCTTTGAAATAACATTTGTACTATACTTTAAATATCTACAAAATAAGGCATCATCTTCATCTCCTTACCTTCTTGTCTTTTTCTGACCCATCTGTGAGCAACACTCCCTTGGCCTGCATGTGTCTGTACAAAACCCTCTGTAGAGCCGACATGTCGCACTTTATCACATACTCCACCTAGAAACCAACAATAAGAGAAAAACTTAAGAAAGATACCAAATTCAATTATTTGATTTAAAAAAATATTCACAAAAAGATTGGGAACCCCTAATGAGCATAAACATTCACGCAGGAATGAAATCATGAAAAAATGAAATTTCATCTCAGTGAAAGCAAACAAGCTGACCTTCTCGGGCAGCTGGGCCTCGACTTCTTTCTTGAGTCGGCGCAGCAGGAACGGCCTGAGCACCTTGTGTAAACGTCGAATGATCAGGATGGTCTCTTCTTCATTCAGGTCGACCTTGAGGGGAAACGAAAAGGGAGAACATTTTACTGCAGCTCATTATTATGTGGAGGTAAATACTACCTGGTATGTTTATTTATTTTAAATTTTCATGACCTCACCCTCACAAACGCGTATAATACACTAGGGATGTCACGAGAACCGATACTTCGGTACCAAGTCGATGCCAAAATTCTGAAAACAAGACGGTACTTGTTTTTCTACAGTACCGTAGGTACCATAGGTACCGTCAGGGCTTGAGACCGACAGCGTCCCGGGGACGATTAATAAAATGTGTTTGGGACACAGTCAACTCACTGTTGACTTATGGGCAGAAATATGTGTCACTAGAAACTAAATTTGAATCATTTATATTTGAATTTGAATTGCTCAACTTGAATAATTGCATTACAAAAACAGAAATTTGAATCACATAATTTGAATTTGCATTATTTAGCTTGAATAACTGCATTGAAAAACTGAATGTGAAGAGCATAATTTGAAACTGAATATATTAGTTTGGAACTGAATTCCAACAAACTTGAAAGTGTATGTAATATTATGAAATTGAATTCAGTTGCTCTGAAACTGTATTCGATCCTCACTGAAAATTCAACTCTATATACTTCCACGTACCAGTTCTCACAATTCAAATTCAGGTTTTGTAATTCAATTTCAGTTTACTGAGACACACATCCGGTCCTGCCAACAGCTGACGTTAACTAGCTCTGGTCCTGCCGATTTCAACACTGGAGGTGCCATTGATTTACATTATGACATGTTCAGTAAAAATGAGTATTGGGCGAAGGTTAATTTTAATGTTATCATGATGTGTTCAAATTTAATCTTGTAAAATGTAGTTTTTGGCAAGAAACTTGAATAAATCCAGTCGTTTGAAGGAGATGTTTTCACAGCAATGTAAAATAGATAATAGAGAGAATTATGATCTGTTTAACTTCCTAACAAACGCCAGTTACAAACAGTAATAAAGGAGTGGATGTTAAAGTACATGAGATTTATTGTTTTTCACCGTGGTATCGAATTAGTATCAAGAGTCGGGGAATTTCACTGGTATCGGTATCGACTACTAACTTTCTGGTATTGTGACATCCCTTCACGCACAACACACCCAACCAGACCAGAACTCACCTTCTCTCCAGTCATGGCGAAGGGGGCGTTGAACCACTGTTCGAACGTGGTGCAGCTTTTGAAAATGGTGGGCAGGAGGAAGTTGAGCAGGGCCCAGAGCTCAGGTAGCTTGTTCTGCAGCGGAGTGCCTGTGAGCAGCACGCGGCGTGGGGCCAAGTAGTGAGTGTTCAAGACCTGGGTCAGCTTACAGTGGTGGTTCTTCATACGATGGCCCTCGTCCACAATCATGTACTTCCAACGAAGCTTTGGGAGAGAATATAGGAGTTAGAAAGAGAAACCGACGCTTGAAGGAACACATTTTGTAAAACTAAACCCGAGGATGCTTCCTTACCTTTGCTAGCACCTGCTTATCTTTGATAATGTACTCGTATGTGGTGAGCAGCACGTTGAACTTGCCACTGCGCAAGATGGGAACGAATGCACGACGAGCAGCTGGAGACCCCTGAAAATGAACAGAATTGCTTTCCATTTATGTTCAACCACACAACAGCATACAATCAGTGACGGAACATAATCGAGAGTTTGGTTTCATTTCAACTCAGTGTGTGTCTTTACTGCTTTTTGCTGTCATTTACTGTTGTGCTAGTTTCTCTCCTCTTTCTCTCCGTTGGTGTTTCACTGAGGGCAGAGTTTTGCACATACACACTCCACCCACCCACTAACTTGTTGCTCTCGCTACCAATATTAGCTGATGTGTTTTAACAATGTTGGGCTGAGAAAACGTGCTTGCAGGCTGAAATTCAACCGTGTTGTTCTGTCGGGAGATGCAGTGACTTAAACCGAGGAAGAGTAGAAGAGCTAATATTCTGAGTAAGGAAAACTCTACTAGCCGCTAGGCTAATTCATGGAGTGTAAAATGCCATAGGCATTCAGGAAGTGCCCTGTCTTAGAGCTGCTGTGTGAAAACCGTATTTTTGTACATTACAGCACACTTTATTTAGAAGGATTTATGTTTTGTTTTTGTAATGATTATGTACTGAGGTGGCTCACACAGATACTGGTATTGAAAAGATGCAGCTTTTTATATTATAGACTGTTGCAGTCTGATTTTTGAAACACTTTCTAAATAAAAAGGGAGGGTCAGATTTATCTGACTGCTTGTTTTAATAGATGAAAAAGTGTGCAGTAATATAGAAAATTGAGAATGTGATACATTGAGATGCATCAAGAATTGTTGTACATTCGAATCGTTGACAGGTGCAGTGAAGAATAACACCTCTACTGACAAGAATATCCCAGTAGGTGCCACTGACCTTGTAGGAGACTTTCACAACAGATGGGGCCCACTTATCAAACTCGTAGACCCAGTTTGATAGAGTTCTGAAAACAAAAGACACAACAGAAAAGTTTGTACGCTGCTCAACATATGACTATAAAAGCACGACTCGTACAACTTTCTGTAAAAGCACTTCTTGTCTTTTCACAGATGAACCCATGGGGAAGTGAGGAAGGTGCGTTAGGGCTTACGAGAGAGGTACGATGATGAGGAAGGGCCCGTTGAGGCGCTTCATCTCCATGAGGTAAGTTATGAGGGCGATGGTCTGGATCGTTTTTCCTAGACCCATCTCATCAGCCAGGATGCCATTCAAGTTGTTGTTGTAAAGCGACACCAGCCACTCCAAACCTTTGACCTGAGCAGGAACGGGTCACAGTTAGCCTCAGCTCATTGAACGAGTCGGATTTCACTACAAATTAAAGTCATAAATAACGTTCCACTACTCTTTACCTGGTATTGCTTGAGCTGCCCATTGATCAGCAGTGTGGACTGTTTGTCCACCCTTTCAGTGACAGCGTGAGCCACAGCGTAGTACGACTGCAGGCCTCGGTTGAAACTTGCATTACCGTACTCATCATCTACATCCTGCTTGGCGTGTCTGGTGGAAGCACAAATACAGTGAGATTTGTTTATGGGTGGATGAAAAACAGCGAATGAAAACAAGATATAAAAAGGAAAACATACGCTAACATTTACTAAATGCCTTCTTTGTGTAACTTAATCATGACCCAAATGTAATTTTTTGGGTCATTATAGACTTAAAGATGGAGGTCAAAGCGGGATCTGATAACACCAAAATCTCCATCTTACTCGATGATGTGCAGGACATCCACTTCGTCTACTTCTTCAGTGTCTGGGTCGGGAATCTTCTTCTTCTCCTCTGCTTGAGTTGCAGAAGAATGAGGTTGCTCCTCCTCTTCATCCTGACAACAAAAAAAAGAGGGGAAATCAGAAAACTGTTTGCAAGAAATTACAAAGTGACCATTTTGCTTTGACGTAGAGATCACCGCGTCATTTACCTCTTCCTCCTCTTCTTCTGAACCGCTTTCTTCACTGTCCGAACGCGGCGCTACTTCGTATCTGCAAAAAGGAACAAAATGTTTTTGACGCGGTTCAAAACATTTACAGGAGATACGACGGGTTTATTTCTTCTGTTCTGCCGAAGGACAACCGCTAATCTGCTAAAACGGTTTCCCGTCACGCTCGGTGTTATGAGTTGTAACTTTTACCGTTTGTTCCAAAACATCAGCTTCCAGAATTACCATTGAATTCAACAAACAGTGAATATCTCTCTCGCTTAAAGGTCTTATTGATAACATTTTTATGTAGACGAATCATTTAAAAAACATAATACATCCACAGAGCTTTTAGAAAGGTGCCAAATAAAAGTATGGCTTTTCCCCCAAAAAATTATTATGAATAGGAATTAACCTTTTTAAAAATGTTGACGGGTCCAAAATGAATGTTTTGTTTATCTCTGTGGAAGATATCTGACGTTTGGGTCCCACTTCTAACGAGACTTGTGAACCAATAGTGAAACGACCCTGGTATCACGTTGAATCTCTGGGTCGCCAGCGATCACGTTGCCAGTTAGTGTGGAAAAAACGGATAAATGGAGTTTGACGGTGAGCGCCCGGCTTCACTCCGGTACCAAAAATTTTAAAATCCAGAAAAAACAAAACAACTACCAACAGCCGTAGTCCTTAAAACCTCAACTAATGTGTTGTCACCACCGGCTTGGATTGTTAAAATGAGAAAAATAACAGCTTCAATCACTGAGGAGCTACGTTAGCATCTTAGCATTAGTGACGGTTGCGTGCAGTTACTTAACGTTATAGTTCCCTCATGTAACAAACATGCCCATCAGAGGGGATTTAGAAGTGGGTGGCTGACTGAAAAATAAATAGGTATACGCCGCATACCTGCGTGTTCTCTGCACTACACCACTGCTTAGATGACAAACGTTGCCTAAAACTAGATTAATTTATTAAACTGATTAAACTAGCCATATCCTCAGATTATCATAGATTATGTTACATGAATCTTGAAACACCCCCGCATAAAGTAACATAAATATATAGCT
Source organism: Adelosebastes latens (assembly GCA_916700685.1). Classification (NCBI taxonomy): domain Eukaryota; kingdom Metazoa; phylum Chordata; class Actinopteri; order Perciformes; family Sebastidae; genus Adelosebastes; species Adelosebastes latens. The sequence continues at coordinate 9,666 of CAKAKR010033538.1, forward strand.
AATGTAGGCCTATAGCTACATGTTTCAAAATGACTTCACTGAATTCATTACTCTACTATGAAAGATTCATCACTTGACATGATTGTGTGTCTGAGTCTCACGCCACTTGACCATAAAATATGCAGGTTGTGCAAGAAATTGGCAACCATTTGTTGTAAAGTGATTGCAATGGAACGGAGGAGGGAGAATGTGACATCTAGTGGCTGAATGTTATCAATTGTACATTTAAGTTATAATTATTAGGCAGACACTGACCCTGGGTTCATTTCAAGCCAGGTCTCCAGCTGGCCAGCCTTCGGAGCCTCCATCCCAGTCAGGATCTTTCCGCTGTCCATGTGCATGACCTTCACCGGCAGGTCACTCATTTGACTGGTCTCATCTAAAGGCTGGGAGAACAGAGGAAATGAGGAAAAACTTTAATGCTGGAAGAAATAAAAGCATCAACAAACTGAACATTAAGATTATGAATGACATCCTCTTTAAGTAGACGTGTTCCTCACCTCTCCATCAGGTCCCAGGGTAGGAACGCCACCCTCCATATTCTCTGGCTTCTGAAAAAAGATAATAAAAAATGAAAATGCTATTTAAACTTACAAAGAGATGCGTCTACACCTGCCCGTTCTAAACATTTACCTTCTTTTTCTTCTTCTTTTTCTTCTCTTTGAGAGCTTGCACGGCTTTGTGGGCGCGCACCAGCTCAGTGAGGTTGGCCACGTACTCGTCCGTCTGCTGTAGCAGGTACGCCAGACGCTTGTCCTTCTTTTGGTCGATGAGTTTACGGTAGCCTTCTTCATCTTCAGCCTGGGACAAGATTCACAGAGATGTTTGACGCCCGTGTAAACATATACGATAAAACATCTTCCATATATTTCTGAAACTGTCTGCCTAATTGCAAATGTAAAACTTATTTGGGATTTAGGCATCTCCTTAATAGATTTGAGTCTCACCATCAGCCTCCGCATTCTCTCCTTTTCAATGCGCTCATTCTCTTTCTTCTGCTCGCGCTCGGTGTTGGCGTGATAGGTGGCGACAGCTTTGGTGGCCTTCTGGAGCTTCGCTGTGATGGAGCGGTGATACTCCTTGAAATCCTTGGCGTGCTGCAGGATGCTGTTGAGGTATTCCTATCGACAGAAGGACACACAAAGTCACCACTGTTATTAGATTCTAGAAATAATGTGAATAGAAATTAGCTCTTTCTTAGTTTCTCCTCTTTAACTTTCTGTTTTCACTTTTTGCTCCGTTAAAAAATATTACTGCTGTTTTTTTTTCTGCTGTCTCTCAAGTAAATCTTTTCTGTTTTTGGGAGAAAAAAAATGGCACCAAAATAGGAAGTTTCGTTAGATACAATCAGGAACATGAATCCCTTTAACCCGCTATAAACGGCCCCACCTACAGAAGTCTTTCCCCGCGGTTTACCTGGTGTTTCTGGCGACGTTTACGTTCCTGTTCAATCTTCTGCTGCTTCTCAAGCTTCTCTGTGATGCGGGCTTCACGTAGAGACTGCCGTTTGCTGCGCTTGTAGGCCTTAGCGTTCAGGGCCGTCTCCAAAGCAGTGTCACGACGCATGCAGACCACCACCTCCTGACGCAGCTGTAGGCACAAGAAAGCGGACATATTAAATAGTGCATCTACTCCACTAGGGGAAAACATACAGACCAGAAACTTTGGAGGCTGATTAAATAAGCAGAGGTTCAGTATTTGCTACAGTTGTGTATTCTTTAAACATTTCTTGCATGGCTACCTGTCTCTGGAAGTTGAGCAGCCGGAGGGCCTTGAGCTCGATGGTGGCTTTAGTGCGCAGGTCACCGGCTAGAGAGCCTGGCAGGTTCTCCAGCTCCTGGATACGGTGAGCAATACGAGCCTGTAGCCTGAAGAATACATATTAATAAAATAATATTATTGATGAACAAAACTCTGAGAAGATAGTAACAAAGAACTTCAAACACTTCTTTTCCCCCTTCAGGCTGATCATCCACAATTACAAGGCAAAATAATATTAAAAGAAGTAAACACATTTTTATTTAGTTTCTTGGATTAAACTCAACACTGGCTCAAATCTTATCTCTGTCACCAAGAACTGTGCATTATCACCGTTTTTGGTCTGCCTGGCTGATTATTGGCTGCGATAATCAGCATTTTTGCGTCTAATCGTTATTGCTCAAATTATGACATTTTAAAATGAGCTACTTTGATTCTGACGGCTGTGTGTCAAACGTAAGTTCGGGATGTCACGTGAGGAAATTTTCCTACCGGTTAATACATTTGTGACAACACCGATGTTAGCGATTACACCGGACATTTTACAAGAAAAGATGACGCTCAATATATGTTGAGCGCTTACTTTGATCTTTAACGTTGGATGGCTGTGTGTCTGGCCTCTCCGGTAGAGCTTTTGCTGCGGGGCCGCAGGTTTCTACCTGACGCCGCTGCGCCACGCACACCGACTTTGACCGCTCCATCCTCTGTTCGGCGACTGCCTCATTAACGTTATGGTTCCCTTATAGCATTGGGTTTAAATCCGAAATATTGCCAAATAGGCGCTTTTGCTTTTCGCTTTGACACCAAATCCTCCGCCATCTTTTCTGTCAACTCTCTCTCGCCCTTAGTGTGAAATCTGACTCCTACACTTTCAGTTTGAAGCGTCCGTCGTCCGACTATGTGTTGATAACACGGCGCTGACACGTGAAAATTAACTAAATGGGTTTTATTTCCATATATAAAGCAAAACAACAGTTGGGGCGGAGGGCAAGTAATGTAATCGCCTGAACACCGCGTAAAACCGACTACCGCTGCAAGCCTAACATAAGGCAGCAGCAATATTGCTGCTGAAGATACAATAAACATCACAATCCTCTACGCTGAAGTTGCGAAAACATCAATTTTTCTCAAAAAAGAAGAGAAAAAGGTAGTTACTGGATGTAACGTCAGTTCTATGAGTACGAGAACTGCAAAGAGAGGAAGAGGGAGTGAGACGGCGCCTGGACGCAGGCCAGAGATGTGACCCATGACCAGATTATCATAGTTTATAAAAATGCAGCACAGTCAGGATACAGACATTTCATACACCAGACTTATATAATGTGGACCTGCGGATGTGCATTCACCCTGCGTTGCCTTCCATACATTAGTTGCGCCCATAGCAACAGTCCGCTATACATAGCAACGGTCTGCTATAAAGAAATAACAGACCATAGAACGCAGTGATTGACCAATCAGAATCGAGTATTCAACACAGCCGTGTAATAATTAAATTTAAAGGTAACTGGACAAAGCACGAGAGGTTTCTGTCTGTTTCTTATGTTAGTGCAACTAGGGGAACTGTAATGTGCCCTTCCATAAAACCTCAGACCTCAATCTCTATTCAGTGGATCAATATGTTAAACTACTGCTAATTGTTGTGTATTTGTGTGTGTATGTTGTTAAAAGAACTACTACTAACACTAAGTCACAGAAATAAAAATAGATCATGAATTGGATCATTTTAAATTCAAGTTAAAACTATTTCTAAAGAGGGATCAGACATGTGGTTATGAATGATCAGGGTGCCATTTACTGGGTTTTATGTTTTATTAAATGTATTTTTGGTTGTAGGGTTGTTTGATATGTGTAAATACCAACATAACAGGGGTGCAGTTGTTAGATACATGCAAATAAGGGAACGGAACAGTGTGCTTTATAGTGTTTCAAAAATAAATATTTGGTGTACAGTTCAACACTGCTCCAGTGAGTCTGTCTCACCTGTACTCTCTCTCCTGGAGGATCTCCACCGGGTCCAGCCCGCGGGGCTTTTGGATGGGGGTTATGCGGTTCTGCTTCTGGTGAAGCATCATGGGAGGGGGCTGGGCCGGCTGTCCCGGGGACTGCGTCTGAGGGGGCATTACTGGGGAGGCGGCGGGGGGAACGGAGGGAGGAGCGGGAGAGGGTCTGCCGGTGGGCTGAGGCGGGATCAGCTTCTGAGGAGGGTTGGAGGGGGCAGCAGCATTCACCATTGGTCCTGGAAGAGAGGAAACAGAGGAGATCAGTTTTGCTGCATGTTCATATAAACATACACAGTGCTGAGTGAGGTGAGACTAAGTTTACCTTCAGGCCAGGATTTAGGGGGTCCGTTGGTAGGCGGGCCTTGCATACCTGGGGGAACTCCTGCAGGTCCAGGAGGCACCATGTTAGGACCTACCATGCCTAAAACATTAAGAACAATTTGATTTCTCAGGTAATTAGTGAATATTAGGCCAACTAATAAATAATAAATTAATTTTCAGCCACCAGGTGTCCCTGCTGAGCTATCAAATATTCTGCTTTCTTTGTTTAAAGCTTACTTTTGGATCTAATTTTGTTAAGAGGCACATTAGAAAAATACACTAAATAGGCTTCCTGACTTAACTCACCGTGTGGTCTGTTGTAGTTGGCCTGAGCTGGTCCCGGACCGGCTACAGGTCCACCTCCAGGCCCCGCAACAGGCGGCATGTTGGGCAGCGGCTGTTGCTGCATCCCTGGCATGGGCCTCTTCCCCTGCACGGCCATCTGCAGGTGCTCCGGTAGGGGCTGACTGCGCGCCAGCATCTTGTAGGCCATAATCTGAGCCCTGAGTTGGTGCAACTGGTTCTGATTGAAAGGAGCGGGTCCACCAGCAGCACCGGGTACACCTACTGCGCCACCGGGTCCGCCTGGACCCTGGGGAGGCCCTCGGTTAGGTTGACCCATGCCCTGGTTAGGGTCCCCGCTGCCCTCCATAGGGCCAGCCCCGGGGCCGGGGGGACCTCCGGGCATCATGGGGCCAGAGGGAGGGCCGTTGGCTGGGACAGGGCTAGGTGCGTGCTCTGAGCCTCCCAATGGAGAGGGGTAACCTGGGGAGCACAGAACAGATGCATGATGGGTATGCCAGCAAATTGTATTCAAGCGTTGTACTTAAAAAAGTTTTCATATGATGAAGAGGATATAGTGACCATGGCTCTGTTCGACATCGCATACTAACTATACATACTAAGTATGGCGTAGTGCGTTCCAAATGCAGAGCATGTGGATTTTGTGTACGCGAGAAATGAATGCCTGGACGTAAACTGTACTAGATTAGTAAGAATTTCTGAGTATGCGACGTGAGCTTACTGGACATACTCAACCGCCCCAAAACGCATTGCGACTCTTCAGACTGTCCAATAGAGTGCTGCAGGAATGAGTCCTAAAACCCGAAAATGAGTTAGCTTTTTAGCACTCTTTCATCTGGAAGTCAATGGGTTTTTAGTTAGATGTCTAAAATAAGGTCTGTGGTTAACACAAGCTGAAGAGATTTTAATGTTTTGTTCTACATTATAAAATACGTTAATGAATATCTCAAATGTGAATTTTGAAGCTTTTGGTGTCTTAAAAAAGGCGTTTGCTAAGAAGTGGCTAAATGAGACTACTTAACGTCATCACGCCATCATGTCCACCTTTACAGTCTCGTTGTGTGTACTCACACTCATGCAACCGTGGTGTTAGTTTATAGCCTAATGTTAGCTTTTTACTCCTGCCGATTGCATTCACATCTCAAAAATCATAAAAGTGGTGTTCATTTGTGGAGATTATCTTACGGAACAAAACGTGTAAGTATCATAAACGTGTGTTTGCCACAGAGCTTATTTTCTGCAATAATCCAAAACTCAATGGAAAAATCCCATTGGCTTTTTGTTGAGGGAACCAGGGCGATGCTAACTTCCTGGTTGGCCTACAAACATACGTCATCCATGGAGCGCTCTATGGCGGACTGCGAGGCAGACGGTTCAAATAATTAACCGGTTGGATAAAATAATTACGAGTGATGGCGAAGGTACAGTTAAGAGGTTAAACATATATAATGTACTGCAAATTTCCCATCTGCGGGACTAATAAAGGAATATTTTATCTTATCTTACTGTAGTTAAAATATATAACATTAAATATTTTATCATTTTAATTTCCTCAAAATAATACTGGAAAGTTTTACACTGAGTGTTGATTTACATTTGTGATAAACAATTTTCATTCAACTGTAGTTCGGACCGGTAATGTCGTGCTCAATACAGTCATGTGATGCAGAGAAGACGTGTTGCTTGAGTTTACTTTAGTGTAAACAGTCTGCTGGTAACGGCATAATCAATCGTTCATTTAGTAGGCAGTATGCAGTACATACTGATTGAGTATGTAGTACGCAGTACGATTTCAAACACCGGCAATGAGTAGAGTTCAGAAGCTTCAAAGCATTTTGAACACTATGCCAGATTATATATTACATCATAATGAATGAGTAAAATACTGACTATAAGTTAAGTAACATTTATTCTCTTTAATTTAGGCTGCAAGTCAAAATACTGGCCAGAAAATGACAACTGAGCAATACAATCTATACCTCGCTTCAACATAGAACCATCTCCACATCATACACACCACTGTCATGTCATTTTAGTGTCCCTGTGTGTGTCTGTCTCTTGCTAACCTCTTCTGCTTACTGACTGTGTGGTTTTGTAGATGCAGCTGCCTTTGTTGTTGTCTGAAAGGGGAAGCCCCTCGACCCCGCCCCTCCCGTTGTCCTGCCTACTGCTGTCTGCTCATGCTGCCAAATGAGCAGCAACACAAGAAGAGAAACCGGCTGGATGGGTTCACACACAAACACACACTGTACGTCTGCGTGATAGAGTTAGACGTTCTTCCTGTGTGGAGCTATTCAGGTACGAAAAGGAGGTCCTTAATTTGAATCTTTCTTCAATCGCTGCGTGTTGACGATGTATATCAAGTTACCTAAGGATTCAAACTGGCAAGCTTCATGAGGCACCCAGACTGCGATCACGCCACAAACGAGAATGTACTTCCTCATGTTTTGTCTCTCTAGATCTTATGACACAGGCTACATTAAACACAACATTGCGGGATGTTACCTTGGGAATGTTGGTCCATTGGGCTCGGAGGGGGTCCCATCCCGCTGTGTCCCCCTGGTCTCATGCTCATGCCCTTCATCTGGGCGTAGCGGGGGTCATCGGGCATTCCCTTCTCATGCATGGCTTCCATGGGCTGATTAAAAGACAGAATAATCGTACATGAAACTCATTTTGATGAGAGGTCGGAACATTCCTTTTACATTTATATATACATGTATATATTTTATTCAGTCTTAGTTTGTATGCTGTATTGTAGGTACTAGGGCTGTCCTCGATCAAAGAAATTCTTTGTCGACTAACCCTCATGCGACTTTGACGACTGTGCCTGTGATTGATTTAATCGATAGATCTGTAAAACTGAGTTTCTCCACAAAGAATCACACAAAAGCACCACTTTAAATCTTAATTTTACCAGAGATGTGCTCATAAGTCTCTTGGAAATAAGTCATTCAGCATGAAAAAAGCATAACAAATTACTAATCGACTATATAAATCTTAATCGACTAAGACCAAACGACCAATAAGTTGACTAATCCACAAAAGGGGGCAGCCCTACAAGGTACAGAGGTGAAAAGTTATCACAAAAGGTTAGATCAAATGATGAACGTAAACCATAAATAAAAACACGGTTCAGTACTTTGTGCATCTGGTGCATGTTTTCCTGAGGATATCCTGAGGGTCCCTGTGGAGGGTGAGGGTGTCCAGATCCAGGAGGTCCTGGGCTAGGCCCCATCATGCTGTGGGCAGAGCCTGGAGAGGGACCGGGGCTCGGGCCCATCATGCCTCCTGGAGATGGCCCTGGGCCTGGGGAGGGTCCAGGCCGAGGTGTCCCTCCCATCGGGGGGTCAGGAGTGGACATCTCTCAGGGGAACCTGGGAATGTGTGGCGGCAGAAAGAACCCCTGTGAAGAGAGACGACAACGGGAATTATATCCAGAATCCATCTGTGACCAGACGAGCATGTATATTTGTGTATTTACACTGCCGTAGTCGTTCCAAATCCAAAAAAACTAATTTGATTATTTTAGCAGAGTACAAACTGTTTGAATATGATCGTGAAGACTGCAGAGATAACTCTCGATGTGCTCTTTTTTTTTTTTTTAAAGAGGAACAGTTTGTCCATTTCTATTTTTTGTCCTTAAGAACAAATCAGACAAGGTTGGATGTGACCTGCTGAGGTCCAGCCAGAGCTCACCACAACATAACGAGCTCAATGCACCGTAATATTTACATATGGAAAAACTCAACCATGATGTCTCTTTCAAATTACAGTTACACCGTTAATCACAATCATACATAAACTGTGCAGTTAAAAACAGTTGGTGGTGTTCTCAAAGTAGCTCTCAATAACCTCTGTGGATCATTGTTTGCTAATTTAAGAAATTATTTTGGGAAAGTGTTGCTACTGTTATGTTTTTCAAATGTATTGGTGCTTTGTGAAGTGTAAACCACACGCATGTTTAGTGTGAACTCAACCAAAACCTCTAAACCACAACTGATCACAGGAACACTGTTTTCATGTTGTTGTGGGGTGCACTGTCCTTTCAAATGGGTCCAATCCTGAACCCTTTATAAATTCAAATTGAGACAGATGGTCAGTGTTGCTGAATGGAACAAGATCATTCACAACACCACACATCTGACTGGTGAGCAACAAGTCAGGCACTAAAGAGATGTAACCACAAAATATGAGCTTCATACACAGTGTGGGTCAATAAGAGGTCATCTAAACTGTCACTTTATGGGTCAAATAAACATGTAGAGGTTGGCTCTATTCAACAAGAGACAACCCCTGCTCATACAGACACAGACGACTACTAAAAGTCACTGAGATAACAGTTTTTCAAAGTAAAAACTTGGTGTACTCAAAGTAGCGCTCAATAACCTCTGTGGATCATTGTGGATGTTTAAGAAATGACTGAAGGAAAGTGATGCTACTGTTGTGTTTTTCAAATGTATTGGTGCTTTGTGAAGTGTGTAAACCACACAACAAAATGCTGATTTGTTGTGTGAACTAAACCAAAAACCTCTAAACCACAACTAACCACAGGAAAACATGTTTTCATGTTGTTGTGGGGTGCACTGTCCTTTCAAATGAGTCCAATCCTGAACCCTTTATACATTCAAATTGAGACAGATGGTCAGTGTTGCTGAATGGAACAAGATCATTCACAACACCACACATCTGACTGGGGAGCACTGAAGAGATAGATAACTATATGCACAAAATATGAGCTTCATACACACAGTGGGTCAATAAGAGGTCATCTAAACTGTCACTTTATGGGTCAAATAAACATGTATTCAACAAGAGAACAACCCTGCTTATACAGACACAGGCCACAACTAAAAGTCACTGAGATAATGAGTTTTACAAAGTAAAAACTTGGTGTACTCAAAGTAGTTCTCAATAACCTCTGTGGATGTTTAAGAAATGACTTAAGGAAAGTGATGCTACTGTTGTGTTTTTCAAATGTATTGGTGCTTTGTGAAGTGTAAACCACATGCATGCTTAGTGTGAACTAAACCTAAACCACAACTAACAACAGGAACACATGTTTTCATGTTGTTGTGGGGTGCACTGTCCTTTTTAAATGGGTCCAATCCTGAACCCTTGTTAATTCAAATTGAGACAGATGGTCAAGTGTTACTGTATGGAACAAGATCATTCACAACACCACACATCTGACTGGTAAAGCAACAAGTCAGGCACTAAAGAGATGTAACCACAAAATATGAGCTTCATACACACACAGTGGGTCAATAAGAGGTCATCTAAACTGTCACTTTATGGGTCAAATAAATATGTAGAGCATGGCTCTATTCAACAAGAGACAACCCTGAAGAAAATTATTTTAGGAAAGTGATGCTACTGTTGTGTTTTTCAAATGTATTGGTGCTTTGTGAAGTGTAAACCACACAACAAAATGCTGATTTGTTGTGTGAACTAAACCTAAAACCTCTGAACTACAACTAACCACATGAAACTTCAACTTCGTGTTGTTGTGGGGTGCACTGTCCTTTCAAATGGGTCCAATCCTGAACCCTTGTTAATTCAAATTGAGACAGATGGTCAGTGTTGCTGAATGGAACAAGATCATTCACAACACCACACATCTGACTGGTAAAGCAACAAGTCAGACACTAAAGAGATGTAACCACAAAATATGAGCTTCATACACACACAGTGGGTCAATAAGAGGTCATCTAAACTGTCAATTTATGGGTCAAATAAATAAGTAGAGTCCACCTCTATTAAACAAGAGACAACCCCTGCTTATACACAGACACAGACCACAACTAAAAGCCACTGAGATAATGAGTTTTTCACAGTAAAACCTTCAGTCTTTCCACTGTTTACATTTACAAATGATCAGTTAGTTACATGCTACCTATTATTAGCATTGGTAGCTTCACTAACGTTAGCCCGGCCTAGCCGTTTATATTTAACAGTCAACCTTATTATACTATGTCTATTAACTAACACTAAACCCTTATTTATAACCTCAAGTATCACATAATGAAACGCGAGTCTCTTAGTATTCACTGAACAGCCGGTTCGCCGGTAAAAACGACGCCAAAGACGACAAAGAAACAGCATGCTAGCTTGTTAGCATGCTAGGTTAAAACAGCCCTGTGTATTGATACAACAACATAAGCTGTGGACTAGCATGCTAGCTGGTGTTAGCCTAGCCTTAGCCCGCCATGCTCGCCCAGCAGGCCAATTAAGGCTCAACAAAATGTGCTGTTTTCTCATCCAGATGCAGCGTGTGAAAGGTTAGAGCATCTCTCATCGTCTGTGGGTCTGATTGATCCAACCCGCCACCCGTACCCTGCTCTCTCTGCTCCTCCGCTCTGAAGCTCTGCACATTTACAACAACATCTTTCATTCATTGCATCGCGCCTCAGCAGCAGCAGCAGCGGCTCACTGTAATGTCGGTCTCTTCTGTTTTCTCTCTACATATAAAGCATATAAACGTATCCTCTCAACAAGCAGCATTAAAGTCGCTTGAATCGGTAACTAAATGTGTAGTTTTGCTTACAGGAGTGGTGAAGGGTGATGTTTTAAATCCTCGCCGGTCGCAGCGTCTTTCGGTTTTTCCTCCTCAGCCAGAAACAAAGACCGACCAACCCCAGTCGGTTTTTTTCCTTCTCCCCCCCTCCTCTCTCTCTCTCTCTCTCTCTCTCTGTGAGTCTCTCTCACTGTGTGTGTAGATAGTATCAGAGGAGAACCGGCCTGTGCGGCTCCGCAGCGCCCCCATCCACCGTCTCTCTCACTGCCCGCATGCCCAGTGAGGGCTGCTGGTTAACAGGCAGGAATGAAAGAGAAGAGCGACGTGGGGGATGGGTATATGTGGTGGGAAAGAGACAAGCAAAGACGCTTTTATTTCTATGTGAAAATACTCCAATACCTGCAAGAAAGCTAATTTACTTCATAGAGCGTTGGAGAGAAAAACAGCACGTATACAGTCTGTGCGTAAAAACGCACCACTTATTTTAATTCCAGGGCTGTAACCTCGTGTGTGTTCATTAGATTAATTTCAATAATGAAAATATTTTTTAATCTAATAAACATTTTGTTTGATCTAAAACATGGCAGGAATTTAGTGTAATCATGCCCATCATGTGCCCAAAAAGCCAAGAAAACTTCTTCTTGTTGTCCATAACAGCTCCATTCAGTTTACCTTTAGTTTAAAAAATATTATTATTTAAAAATTATTGATAAAAATGTTTATGTGGACAAATGTTTATATATATATTTATTTATTTACTGGGAAGTAAATAAATCTGGGATAGTTTATATATTATATTATATTATAATTCTATGATATATGAGTTATTAGAGGAGAAGTGAGAAAGGGGTAGGGAAATATAAGTTTTACTTCTACCTACTCCTTTTCGGACACTATTACTGTTGTTTTGTTTGTTATTATTTTGTATCTGTTTTTATTTATTTTTATGTTCGAAATGAAGTATTTCATTCATTCATTCATTCATTCATATATATATATTATATATACATCCACAGAGCTTTTAGAAAGGCCGAATAAAAGTATGGCTTTTCCTGAAAAAAAAAAAATTATGATTGTGAATTAATCATTTAAAAAATTGTGGCGGGTCCAAAAATTTATGTTTTGTCTATCTCTGGTGAAGATTATCTGACATTTGGTTCCCACTTCTAACAAGGCTTGTGAGCCGATAGTGAAACAATGTTGGTATCATGTGGTATCTAAAAAACGGATAAATGGCTGAGATTGACAGTAAGTGCCTGGCAACGACTTGTTGTGAAGTGGATGCAATGGAACGGAGGAGGGAGAATGCGACATCGAGTGGCTGAATGTTATCAATGTTATCAGTAGCACCTTTAAGTGATTAGGCCAATCCGGCATCAACATTGTTTCAATTAATTTTCTGTCAATCAGATAATTGATTAACTAATTGTTTGAAGCTGATTCAATACTTTAGATTATCCACATCAAAGTGAAAGTACACTTATACTTACATTTACAACAGGAAAGTAGCTCATACTGTTTATTCACGTTAAAGCTTCAGTAGGCAACAATGTTTTTGGCATCATCGGGCAAAAATTCCATAATAACCTTTCATCATATTGTAATTCAAGTGTTCTGAGCGAAAACTAGTCTTCTGCACCTCCTCATGGCTGTTTTCAGGCTTTAAATAATCTAGCCTGTGATGGAAGACTTTGACCAATCACAGGTCACTTCAGAGAGAGAGAGCGTTCCTATTGGCTGTGCTCCGGCTGGTGGGCGGTGCTTGATATTTCCTCAAGAAACCTCAACATGGCTGCCGGGTCACAGACTTTCTCATTTTACAGCTCTACAGTGCACTACAAGATGTTTCTGAAAACATTTGGGGTGAGAAATAGGTATTACAGTAACAGAATATTGATTCATATTTGATCAGCGCTGCCTAGTTTGACCGTTTGATCGGAGTTTGAGAGTGATTGACAGCTGCTCAGAGACGGCAAGGCTCCAG
>CAKAKR010033539.1:0-22202 GCA_916700685.1 Adelosebastes latens
CGCACGCACGCACGCACGCACACACACACACACACACACACACACACACACACACACACACACACACAGTGACAGAGATTGGTTTTCAGGGGGCCTAAATATAGGGAACCTCTTCTTTGCTGTCACTCAAACGTCACACAGACAAAAGGCTGTACGGAGACACACTGTCTCCAAAGGGACGCACACACTCTGCCGACCTGCCGCTGACCGCAGGATGACGGCATGGGAGAGTGTGTGTGTTTGTGTGTGTGTGTGTGTGTGTGTGTGTCTGTGTTTAGAAGGTTGAGGTGGGCTGTGATGACCTCTGTGAGAGAGACGAGTCACACTCATGATAACTTGGGACAGGTGTGTGAGTTTGTATGCTATAACCACGCTAATGTCCCCGCCACACATCAATGTAGAGGTAATATTGAATATGTTTACATGCACACTAGTATCCCACTATTATTCTGAAAATGACAATATTCTGAATTTGATACGGGTCATGTAAACGGGAATATTAGTGGACTACTCATGATCATTAGCCATGTAAACAGCTTAGTGGGAATATTGTCATTTCGGAATAAGGGCAAAAAACTGGAATATTTTGTGCATGTCAAACAGTCATCGTCTAGTTTTTGACTTAAAAATGTTTGCTTTAAAGGAATTCTTCACCCCCGAAATGACCATTTTTATATCCATTACTCACTCTGTATTGCTTTGAATTCTTGAAGGAAATTTTATTTTTCTCTCATACCTCCACGGTGAACAAAGAATCAAAAAACGGGGAAAAGTCTTGACTATATCGAAACATCCGTCTACAAACTGTCACACAACTCGTGCAGTGTAATCCAGGTCTCATTTATCCAGTCGTATGCTCACTACTTCCCAAACACATGCATCTTTGCTAAAACCTTACTAAATTTATTTAAAACACTTCGGATTCGCACGGATGAGTAGTGCGCCTGCACAAATATGAGACTGTTTATACGGAACTGTTTTAAATAGTAAGGTTTTAGTGAAGCTGCATGTGTTTGGGCAGTAGTGAGCATACGACTGGATAAATGAGACATGGATTACACTGCACGAGTTGTGTATGAGTTTGTCAACGGATATGTTGATATAGTTTTGCTGTTGTTAAATGTGGTCCCCATTTACTTCAATTCATCAAGACTTTTCTCCGTTTTCGGATTCTCTGTTCACCGTGGCGGCATGAGAGAAAAAACAAAGTTTTCTTCAAGAATTCAGGGTAACACAGGGTGAGTGATTGATGTATTTATGGTCATTTTGGGGGTAAAGTATTCCTTTAATGGCGTGAGTGTGTTTAAATGCTGACTCCACATGGAACCTTTACGTTCTTGTTTTGCCAGGAGACGTCAGGTACACGACACATTCACAAAAACATGGGAAAATAGGGTCCAGGTTGAGAGTTACCCTTTAAGGAAAAGTAATGCTGTGTTCAAATCATTTACCCTACTTGACTGAAACAAAATTGTTTTTGTCAACCTGCTAGCGAACATTACAAATAAAACATCTGGGATTTGTTTTGTGAGCTATGATATCTCATACTTTATGTCATGAATGAGCAAGTATTAACACATGCAAACAAAATCTAACATGACAATCTGTGTAGCGACTCCAGCGTGCCATCCTGTTCTCCCACTTCGTCATTATGACATGAACGCAACATTAAAGTTGCATAAAAAAGCCCAGCTGTCACAAACAGTCCATAATTATCAAAAATATCACATATGCTTATTTCAAAGTGCTGCTCCCAAAATGTGAGAAAGATTTGTTAACATCTGAAGTAAACAACCAGGCTGTTGTACTATATATACTACAGTAAATCAGCAGCATGCAGTGAGTGAAACTTTGTCTTTTCACTGGAGACAGACCACCTACATCACCCAGCAGTCGCCTGTTCTGACCACAAACAACAGGTGAGGGCTTGTTGTAACCGGTGGAAGCGTGTGAACTTGGACTAACGCTGATACCGGCTTTGACTGCGTGACCGCCAGCGGCCGTCGGTATGTGAGGAATCCACTCCATCACCCGCCGGCCGACAGATGACCCCCGAGCGACCTCTGCGACAGGTGAACGCAGCACAAACCTTCCTCCTGCCAGAAGTTGCCAGAGCGTTTGACAGCTAACGCCACGCTCCAGCTGCTCATTAGATCACTAACGTTCTATTGTAGAGGAGAAACCTCACTGTTATAGAAAAGTGACAGACATCGATCCCCTGCAGTAAAGTGGATCTAACTCATAAATCTGACATAAATCTATCATATCTCCTAATAACAAGTATCAAACTGACCTAAATTGCACAAGAAAAAGGTGAAACGTTTATGGCCACTCCGCCAGTAAATCAGGGGTGTGTCACCGTTTTGAGGCGTCACGCATGTGAAGGGAAAATGATGGTTAGTCATGGGCTGTAAAGTGTGAGTGTCAGACAGATGAGACAGAGAGAGGAAAACAGATAAAGTGGAGTGACGGAGACAGAGTTGGTGGCTGTCGTCGATAACTTTGATACCATGATGTAAACCCTGCAAACAGGACGTAAGCTGGTGATCGGCCGGTGGGCCTGTCACTCACCGAGGGGCAGGTGGTGATTGGTACACACTGTTTGGGCCGACACTCAATGCTTCCTTTAACGCAGGCACAGAGAGTGCAGTTAACTGACGACCACATGTCTCCTTCCTGCAGGAGACAAGAAACACACCATCAGAATACATCCAGACAAAGATACACCCAACTATCATCCATCCATCCATCCATCCATCCATCCATCCATCCATCCATCCATCCATCCATCCATCCATCCATCCATCCATCCATCCATCCATCTCCCCATAAACTATTCACCCAGTACTCCATCCACAATCCATTCATTTGTCTGTTTATCCATGCGTCCGTCCATTTTTCATACTTTTATCTGTCCATCTATTCATCCATCTATATGTCTGTCTATCCACATAGACCACATGTTAATTTATCCATCCATGCATCTGTCCATTCTTCTCTCCTTCTCTTCATCCCTCCAGTGTCCGCTCTGCTCTCTCACCCTGTAGATCTTGTTCCGGACTCTGCAGTACTTCACCTCCTCCACCTTCACGTAGGACAGACACTCCTCGCAGCACTGGTCGCCGTGGCAACTCCCCGGTCGAGAGCACCGCCTATTGCACACCACCGTGGAATCCTGGGAAGAAGAAAATCAAAAGGATCAGATGTAGCGGTGAACATCTACTAGAGTTTGTGTCGACAATGGGGTTGTGGAATAAACTTTAGATAATTGATTTATTGATGTGATGGTGATAGAGGAGGACTGGAGGACATCCGGGCCGGTACCTTGCAGGTGCAGGTGGTGCAGTTGTCATGTATAAAGCACGTGCCGTTCTCGTAAACTTCGCTGTGGAACAGACAGCTTCCTAAAGACAGATCAAACACCTTCCTCTGACCTGACGGAGGAGGAGAGAGTCAAAAATAAGAAACACAAAAACTCACAATAATGATGGTGACTTTTATCAGGTCATTTAGCTTGCACAAGTATTTGCAAGTCAATGTAAAGTTAATATAAGCAGGGTGGATGGAGTCAGTAGTGAAGGAATGATGAACAATGTCCTAAATGTCTGCAGGTTTTCACCAACGCAGCTTAAAGAAATGTTTTTAAACAGCAGTACAGCGTTGAGACGTGGCGAGGGGTGTCATATGGACACGGCCAGTGATCACGTTATTTGTGGAAATCAATGTTTAGGAAGTATTAAGATTCTTCAATTCAGTAAAAGTACTATAAAATACTAGTAAATGCAAGTAAAAGTTGTGCATTCAAAATGTTCCTTCAGTAAAAGTATGCAAGCATAATCATTAAAATATAGTTAAAGTATTAAAACAGTGACTGTTATACTACTATTATATATATATTTTCTATCATTAGATTATTATTACTCATGCATTAATGAAAAGCAGGAAGTTACCAGCTTATTTCAAACTATTAACTGATTATTTTCATTATGGATGAATATGCTGATTATTTTCTCCATAAATTGATTGATTGTTTAGTTTGTAAAAATAATAAAAATGGTGAGAAATGCCGTCACAATTACCCAGAGCCCAAAGTGACACCTTCACAATGTTTGTTTAGTCCAACCAACAGTCCAAACCTCAAACATTATTTTTACATCCACCACTGCTGACACACAAGTGGAGTCCCGACCAGTGACGGAGAAAACAGGAAATAAAAAACAGTGCTAAACATTAAAAAACCAGGTGAATATCAGCGTTGCTTCTACAATTTCAACAGCTGAGCTGTAGAGGTTTTACATCAACCTCCACAGACAGTAATGGAAAGGTGATTACTGGTCTTTACCGAGACATCTGGGACAACACTGTCCAGGCAGGGTGTGGCTGAGATGGGCGGGGCAGGAAAGGACAGGACACACCTCCCTCATGCAGAGAGTCCGCCCTCCCTGAAACAACAACACAACACCATGTAATTCACATGTGTTAGTCCTTCATGCAGTGACTTCTCCCTTTCTACATGTACATTACTCTGGTTGATAGAGGTATAGTTTGATTAAGGTGTTTTATTTCTTTGCTAATGATCCATGTTTAACATGTTTTGAAGCTTGTTTTGTGGCTTACATGGAAATCTTATTATACCCAAAAATAAGAGAGAAAAACAGATTGCACTGGTGTTTATTGACTCCACATGAATGAATTTAACTTTAAACTGCAACCATTTGTTTGTATAAACACTTCTGCAGCCAGTTCATTGCATCACCTTTCTGGTTTATGTGAAACATTAAAAAGACCTGAAGATTATATTTCAACTTTAATTCCTGGACAAAATATTTAGCTGTTTATTTTACTCTTTTCCCTGCAAAATTAGCACAGTTAACACATTAACTCTGGAAAACTCGCTAACAGGTAATAAACTCCTTTCCCATTGCGAGTATGCCGTGCCATTGCACTGGGCTTTCTGTTTTTTTTTTTCCTGGTGTGTCACGTATGACGTCGCGGATACGCCGGCCGGCACTGGAAGCAGGCTTATTAAACAGTGAAAATGTTATGGTGGTTACTTCTTTTTTATATATATCTGGTACTTATTCAGTCTTGCTTTCAAATTCTCAAACTAGACTTGGTGATAGTTGGAACAGTGGAAAGACTAACAAAGATGGTTTTGATTAGTTTTATTTTGTTTCTGGTGAGTTTGAATGAAGTGTATTTTCTGACGATCAGCGATGTAAAATGACTGTTGTCTGACTGGAGTCTGGTGGCTTTGAGGAGAGCATATTAATTAAATGTTTTGTGTGTTAATAAATTATAATAATTGTCCAAATCCCTGTGGATTTTGTTTATTATATATTCATTTCAACGTGCGTCACATAGCATCACACTGGAAAAGGGGCGAAAATTAGCGCGTCCACTCGGGTGTCATGTTTCCATCACTGCCGGATGGATCACTCATCGGAGCTGGAGCCGATAAATACCCAAGACTACTGTCATTTGTCCTGGGACTGAATGCAGATTAACCTTTCCCAATGAAGACAAACGCCAGATGTTAGTGGGTTTTTTGTCCAGTAGGAAAGGAGCTTTAGTGTACATGTAAACACACTGAAAATAAAAAAAAAAACATGTAATCATCTTCAGTCAGTTTGGCAGGTTTAATATTGACTAAATATAAAATATAGTGTAGTCCTATTCCTTTTTCATATGAATAACTTATTTTTTTTCAAAGAAACAGATTAGGAATTAACAATATAACAAATTTCTGCAAATACTTAAGTATATGCACAATATTTCTGTGTCAGCAAGGCCAAACTATTACACCTCTGTATGTGTGTACGGTACATGTGTTAACAAGCCTACAGGTCGCCCCAACTAGGTGCAAGCACATTAATGCTGCAATGTGTTTATGGACGTACCTGTAGGGTTTGTTTGTCTAATGGGGGAGGGAGGAGGGAGGGATGGAGGGAGGTGGAGGAAGGGAGGAAGAGGAGGAAAAAAATTAGGAAGAGGATGTTGAGCCAACCAAAACTTTGTGACTCCCAGGAGAATCCAAAACTAACTTATTTAGAGGACAGAGGCCCCGCTCACAAACACTCACACACTGTAAACACAAGTGTGTGTGTATGTGTGTGTGTGTGTGTGTGTACTCACAGTGCAGGTGCACTTGATGCAGGGTTTGCCTTCAGGACTGAACTCCTCCTTCTCTTTGTACAGGCGACCCTCAAAGATACAACCTGCAGGAGAAATTACACACAACATTTCAAATGCATCGCTCACTTTTTGCTTAGTTTGGTTCACCTTCACTCACACTTACACATCTTCTGTCTCCTCACTGTACTCGAGGCTCTTATCCAGAGCAGCTTTTAAATGAATTCAACAAATTTGAAGTATTTTTTTCCCAAAAATGTTCTGTATTTTACAAATTGGCCAACGCACAAAAGCTGGTTAACAAAATGACAACATTTACAGACTGAAGTCTCAAAATTTTAGAGGCAGTGAATGCAAAAACATTTTTTATTATTCCAGTTTCTGTTATTAATTTGTTATACCATTTCTTGTGAAGGGCTCATTGCATGGGCGGAACATAGTCTCAAAAAAATTGTCCAAGGCACACTTTATGCAATATTAAAATGCCTTTATTTTACATAGAAATATGTATTTAAAATGACCAACGCATTGCGACCAACACGGGTCTTCATCAGGGTCTTTATTATATTTCATATTTCAAAATTATTTGTTTATTCTGTTTTATTTTGAATTTATCCAGTTTGATGAATGTCTACAAGGTCACTAAAAACACTAAAATACACAATTTAATGACTCAGGACTCAAAACTGGCACATTTTGAGGTGAAATATGACTTTGGTCAAATTTAAACAATATTTAAACCTTGTGAAAAAAAGTAAATAAATAAAAAACAAAGGTGAAATTATTTATAACCTGCAGAACTGAGGGAATGACATTGAATTTAATTCTAAATACCGTCTTCTGAGGACACCTAGTCATTAAAAACACTAAACGCTGGCTTTTATTTTCTCAGAAATCCACAAGCTTTCAAAGATTTTGAAATAAAAATACAAAAATTCAACATTTCATTATATTAAGCAGGTGTATTTGACAATGTGGAGACCCACAGAAAACTTGATTGTGACTCAGACTGAGTCAGTACTCACCGGGGCAGGTGGGGCAGCACTTCTTGGGGTGGATTTTGGGGTTCTTGCAGTGGACGACACACCGTACGTCCGCCTCAGTGATGACACCTTCCTGTCACAACCAGCAGGGAAATCATGTCTTCAGTTTGTATGTTTATTTTGACGTTTGTTAATATGACTTTGATGCCTCTCATATGTCTTTCCTCCATGTTTTCTGTCCTACCATTCTGTCCATTTTGGTCCTCCATCTCTTTCAGTTGCCCCTACTTCCTCACTTCCATTTTTCCTACTGCTCCTTCTTACCGTTTCTTACCTCAACTCCTTCCTTCCGTTCCTCGTCCCCTCCTTGCTTCAATGTTCATTTCTGTCTTTACTTCTTTTGATGCATCCATCTTTTCACATTTTCCTTATCTTCTTACCCATGTTTCTTTCTTTCTCTCTTAACTGGCTACTCCCTCCTTTTCCCTTTTCCTTTGTACCTTTTCTACATCCTTTTTTGTTCCATATCCCTTCCCTCGTCTCTTTCCTTCCCTGTTGCCTTTTGTTCCTAATTCCTTCCTTCCTTCCTTCCTTCACCTCCCATACCTTCGTCCTCCCTCTCGTATCTCTACCTTCCTCTAACAACAGGATGTTTGTGTTGTTTCAGATCCGAGGTCAGAGGTTCCCACATGACGACTGAGCTGAAACAACACTGTCTGCTCGCTTCACCTGTCATTTGCTGACAGTCAGCGTGGCCACGCTGGATTCAAACACACACACACACCCCTACACACCTGACAGCGTCTGGTTATGCAGGGTTTGGTGGAGCTGGTCCAGGATACTGAGCTGTTATAAGATCGTCCATCCAACATGCAACCTGAGAGACAGGAAGAGAGATAGAGAGGTACAGTCATAAACATTTAGTTTTCTTCATTTTCAAACAGCATAATACACAGAATTTGACATCTGTCTCTGTCAAGTCCAAATTAAGTCTTCATTTTGGACTTAAAGCTAGGGTTTGGTAGTGTTCTTCAAAAACGTCTTTTGTTATATTTATTGAAATTCTCATTACATCCTGACAGCAATCAATGAATCCAACTCACAAAATTACTTTTCCATACAACTAAACTGCATTCTCAATTACGTTTCGAGGGAAATGTATTTTCTCCCGGATTATGGTCGCCGTTTTAAACAGTTTTAAACACGTGATTAACATTGTAAATTGAAACAAAACAAAAAACGCAACAACACAACTTAATTAGGTTTAGGCAACAAAATTACTTGGTTAGGTTTAGGAAAAAACATAATGTTTTGGCTTAAAATGACTATGTTTCACACGGGATATGAACAGCCTTTTCCTCGATATTATACCACGTAACTTTCAATATCGTTAATATTCCACGTAACTTTCATTAACGGTTGCTGGATATACTACATCACCTGCTCTGTATGTCGCTCGTTGTACTTCCGCAGAATTACGTATTTGTGATATAAAACAAACGTAATCCGCGACAAAATATGTTTCCTTCCAAACGTAATTGAGAATGCAGTTTAGTTGTATGGGAATGTAATGATTGGTCGGCCTACCTGCCTGTCTACCTCATTGCGTGTCACCGGAGTCTTCCGGTTGACAGCTGTGAGTACTAACAATAGCCATGTTTGCCGCTCATGTTCATTATGATAATTTTGGGGGAGTGGCTTTGGAGGGAGGCCTGAAGGGATGGACTGTCAGTGTTGCCGACTTGGCGACTTTGCTGCTAGCTACTTTCATTGGAAAAGAGTGGGCTACACTGGGCTGGGTTTTTCAGATAAATAATTTTTTAAATCAAGTGTACTCTTGCTAGTTTCTAAAGGTTACCAACCCGAGCTTTAAGTCAGACTCAAGTCCAAGGTCTCAAGTCTATACAGCTCTGTGAGGAATGTTTAGGAGCTGTACCGTAACTCCACACCACTGACCTGTCCACTCAGCGCTAAATGAATAGCCTATTCATTTCATCCCATTTACAGTAAGTGGTCTCAGATCAATGTTTAACTTTCCATACAATGAAACCTGATCACAACCATTGATCTGCTTTCCTCAGTGGAAACCAAACCCCTCTGATACTGGATCACTGCAGAAAAGATCAGATGAGATGGCAGGAGATCCCACTGAGACTCATTCCTGTTCATACACTCAGTCCTCACTAACGCAGATTGATATGACAACACATCTTCTGTCCTCTGGTTCGTTCTCCATCACCGATAAAGAAGCTTCAAGAAAAATATTGATGCCTTATTTAAACTAGAAGGGCACTCGGAGAGTGCAGACCTCCGCCAAGGCCAAATGCCCTATCTCACAATGTTAACGAAAGTGAAAAATAATGTGTGTATACGCCCTGTTGATGGGATCCGCTCCAAAATGTAATGAGTTCTTACTTGGCTGATGCTACACCCTTCCCCCAAGTTTCATGACAATTGGACCAGTATTTTTTCTGTAATCCTGCTGACAAACAGACAAACTGAACCGAAAACATAACCTCCTTGGCAGTGGAAATTAATTAATCAATTAAATATTGTATATATTACATCATTTTTTATTGTCTATTTTGAATACACTTCCAGCCAAGTATAACTCAGTACTCTTACATAATATAAACTGTATAATTAAGGCAGTTTAAAAGCAAATTGTTCCCAATAAACTGATCCAGTCTGGCTGTGAGTCTCTTTAACTGCGTGTATGATTTCATGAAAGTGAGAAAACAGTGATATGACATGTACTGTGGCAGTCGGGGTGTTTTCCAAAGCAAAGACACAGAGGGGTCCTAAATTAGGTCACGGCGGCCACAAGTCAACCGCACAATAGAAAACTAACGCGGGTTGTCGAGGCAACAAGGGGGTTTCCATGTCCGAGTTGAGTTCGTTCCATCTCTTTTAACGAAGTGTTGCGTCGTAAAACGGCGAACCACAAACAAAAGGGCTGCGCCCCTGCTGAGAGCTAGGTGTGTGTGTGTGTGTGTGTGTGTTCTTATATTTCTATAGAACCACAGAGCTCCATGAGCACAGAAAGAACAGGAACATCCTCCAAAGTGAGGACTTTGTTTAAGGAGTTTATTCAGGGGTTTGAATCTACTTGATAAAGGTGATATGGAAGTGACAGAAGATGCAGCTCCTCTATCGGTCGCTGAATGCTTCAAAACTACTCAAACTGTTTGGACGTCAATAGGGGAAACATACAACGTAGAAAACTAGAAATAATAGGACCTCACCAATAATGGGGATCATTTTTTGTCAAAGTTACACTATCATTATGAGGTAATGCAGTGTTGATGATAACAGAGATGTATTATATTAGTCAAGCAAGCTTTAAGAGACTGCTAACTGATTTTCATACCATGTGGAAATAAATGGAAATCAATGGTTTCCAGGATCAGTAGCAAAAATAAAGAGGAATACCTCAAACTGTACGGCGTTGCTGCGATTAGCGCAGGGTTGTGCAGCGGTGTCACTTAAATGACCCATTTGAGTGACACTCATTTGATTGACCCATTTAACGTGAATGGCCCATTGATCTGTAATGTAATTGGCCACCGCAGCATAACGTCGGGTTGCGTTTCTCCAAAAGTTGATTCTTCTTCAACTTTTGACAGCAGGCCGCTGCATTTTTTTCAGCATGCCCTGTGGTCCCAACCGCCGCAACCCAACTGCAATAACAACATTGAAATGCATGGGAGGACTGGAGGACTTGGTGTGAATGCAGCCTAAAGCGTGCATTTGAAAATCATCAGCAAGAAAAAATCTCATCTCTGTCTTTCAAAATCCATTTAAACGTCACACCAAATCCTTACAGGTGACTCAGTTTAGTTTAAGACCGGTCAGTTTGTTTAGGATAATGTTAATGTCAGAGGTGGGAACAAGTCATTGTTTTGCAAGTCCCCTAAAATTTTTGTTTTGAGTCCCAAATTGATCATTTTCGACCATTACGTTTTATATACTGCAATTAATTTTTTGTTGACCGAAATTATCTTTGGTAACATTTTTTCCAACTGGCGCTCAGTAAGGTAAAATTAGTTCTTCATGGTTCTCTCCTTTTCAGATTGTTTCAAACTGAGTGGATCTGGGGAATTAAGTATCGACTTGGTGGGAATGAATAGCGTTAACATTAGTTGATTCAGGAAATTAAGGGAAATTAAATTATTTGAGGCACACTTTTTAAATAACATACTGTTTAATCTTTCGGCTTCAGAGAAGGTATCAAGTATTTGTGGTCAAAAGTCAAATTTGTGACTCAAGTCCACACCTCTGGTTAATGTTAAAGTTAGGGTTCTCAGAAGTATAGGCAAATATATAAACTTGCATGTGTAACAGTAAGTAGACGAGAGCCTGTGTGAGGAGATGAAGAGCTGAGGGTATATTGAGGAGTTTCTGGCTCATAAAAGCAACTGTATGTCTGTGGCCTGTAAACCTAACGGTGAACCCCGTCAGCAGTTGCACTGTCTCCACACACTGCAGCTGTGTGTGTGTGTGTGTGTGTGTGTGTGTGTGAGCGAGAGAGAGAGGATATGCCTATATGTGAGGTAAATAATACAGCTTTACTCCCACTGGTCATATTCAGGCCTGGCTGTTTAGGTATAAAGTGGTTCCTGAAGGGTGTGTGTGTGTGTGTGTGTAGAAGCTCTGGTTAGCATCTCTATGTTTTTGTCCTGGTGAGTTATTACAGTCTCCTATTAGTGCAGAGCAGCTGCAGGTACTAAACCATCCCAGGGTCATTATTATCATCGCTGCTGCTATATTGGAATATCATGGTCGAAAAAAAAAACAAAGAAACACAGACGTCACACAAAGTGTTCATTTCCTCTCTTGAGGGCAGTACAAGTAATAAAACTTTTAACTATGAATATTAAGATTTTTATGTAGTTTCCACAATCCTCTTATTTTGGCTCTGTCTACCTGTCTGTCTGTCTGTCTGTCTGTCTGTCTTACCTTTACACCTCTCGCAGCAGGCTCCGGTCTGTTTCACCACCAGAGCACAGTCCTCAGAGACCAGTGGACATTTCTCCTGTTTACAGTCCGCCTTCCCGTCCTGCAGCACAGAGCGAGAGAGAGAGAGAGAGGGAGAGAGTCGATTGGTAAGTGTTATATTTTCTAACATACTGTATGTCATTGTATTAATTTACCGGTAGTTCAAATAATTATTTTCTCCATCATTTTATGATTTCAAATTCAAAAGGAAGTTAAAAATATATATAATCCAGTCTTAAACATATTATACAAAAAATACAGAAAAACTTTTACACTATTTTTACAACCCGTTCTCATCCCAACTCATCACTGACTTAACTTTGAAATTTGACCTCTGCATTTAACCCATCCTTAGGATCAGTAGGCTGCTGTAAAGCGCCCGGGGAGCAACCTGGGGTTCACTGTCTCGCTCAAGGACACTTCGACATGCAGACAGTAGCAACCGGGGATCAAACCGCCAACCTTGCGGTTAAAGAACAGCGACTGTACCCACTGAGCAGCCGCCCTACAGCCGCTTTGTCAGGACCCCTTGGCCCCACTTTCTAGCGCACTGGCTAGCCCAGCGCGTCAAATTATGACACTCCAATATCATCATGCATTGCGCTGAAGGAAAAATGGCAGACGGACGAGAGGAAAGAGAGCAGCACGATTGAGACAAATCCATGAGTTGTGGTGCAAAAATAGTATATTTAATGTGAGCAGAGCAGCAAATCACAACACAAACGGCCACAAAGCACTATGTATTTATTATTTTGGTAAAATAAGCTTATTGCTGTTGAGATGGCCGTTAATTCTTGCCTCTTACAATAAAAGCCCTGGACATATACACTACATCACTGCTTACCAAGGGTAACTTAAATTCACTCAGAGCATTTCGCTAAGAGGCAACTCTACAAAATAGCTCACAATATGTATTTATCACATACAAAAAAAAACAGGTCAGTATTTATTATGGATGCTCTTCCAGCAGCAGCACGTTGACACGTTTTAATTGTGCGTCAGCAATGACGTTATTAACGCGCCAAGAAAAATGACCTGAGTAGTCCTCTATATAGTCCTCTACATACTCCCTTAATAGTGACTAGGGAGTAGTGAATGAGTGAGACATTTCAGACACAGCCCTTATTTTAGTTTGGCCACCATGAATTTAAAAGTGTTTCTGGTAGTTGTAGTAGGCTATTTTACATACGGCAAAGGAAGTCAGCTTTCAGTACAAGTTAAAGACACAAGGAAATGGCATCTTTACATCTGTAAAACCCCTGAAAACTTTCCTAACTCTATATAAAATATTCGTGACTAAATAAGCAGCAATGTTTTTTGGAGGAAAAACAGTATCTTTAGGTATTATTTATGAAGAGTTTAACACTCAAAAACTCAGCTAATCCGCTTCATCAGGACTGTGTGGGTGAGGTTTGATTGACATTGGCATGGCAACAACAAATACAGGTATTTTTTTTTGGTCATAAACCAAAGTATTGGACGAATTATTTGACTGGATAGAGGTGCAAGATGAAAAGTCAGAGGATCACCAAAGTTATTTCACTTCATCCTGAGGGGAACATGAATATATGTACAATGTTTCATGGCAATCCATCCAATATTTGCTGACATTGTCACCACTACAGCAGCGCCGCCGGGCCAAAAATCCCCAGAATTGGACTTGTAATGTTTTCATGACAACAATTTTCACCTGCACACCACCTCTGTGCTCTGCTATCAGGCTTCATCACAGGTTACAAGTTTGCAGCTTGAGTTTCTGAGTAAAAAGTGACTCAGTCTTCACAGTCGAGCTGTGAATTTTCACACCAGCTCAACGATCCTCCCGTCACCTTCAGAAACACTGCACACTGTGTCCGTCATCACCACTAACTGCACCGTGGGACTGCGCTTGTTTAATCCGCTCCACTTTCACACCCAGCTTTTATTGCTGATTTTATCCACATGCTGTGTGTGCGTTTTATTTAACACACTGGGAGGGTTTATAAAGTGGAGGCTGGCGGGTCCCGTGGCCCTGTGGCACCGCGGCAGGCGGCTCTAACGAGGACGGATCAAAGGAGGGCGAAAATAAATCGGGGTGGTTTAATATAGCAGCAGCGCTCCAACTAAACCCCAACCACACTGAGGACAGATGATGTCATGACAGAAGAGGAGGGAGGAGAGGGACAGAGATGGAAAGAGGGGACAGAGAAAGCAGAGAAAGGACAGAGGAAAAGGACAAAATCTCCTTTTGCACATTCAGATTCACCCAGAAATCCACCGGGAACTTTTCATGTGAACACAAGCCAGAGTCAATATTCTGGAAAAATGAATCTGGCAATACAGTGGATGAGGTTGTATCAGGCTATATGTGGATTTTATCCAGGTGAGAGTCTGGTCAAATGAACAGCACAGCACAGGAAGAAGCTACAAAATGTTTTGGAAGCAGAGCAGTTGATGAAAAATTGTATTTCATCTTCGAGCAACAGGTGCTACAGAAGCTCAGGTGAATTACCGTACGGTCAAAATAATCATATAAAGGAAGAGTTTTTACTCTTTAGACGAAGGTTTGAACTGACTAAAATAAAAAGCAACAGACGCAAATGTCTTTGTACCTCATGCTGTTTCTAAATGATTCAATTTCTAATCTAGAGTTTTGCAGTTTGCAGTAGGCCATTTTAATTTAGAACGAAGTACGTTGTGTTCTTAATTAATGCAATGATATAATTGATTGTTGATTGTTTTTCTAATGACTGCTGGAAGGCAAGTTTCCCTAGTGGCAACAAAAAAGTGATGTGAAGTGAAAGCGACAGACAGTTGGAGCATTTCCATCATTGTCTTGGTTGAATCATTTGCACAAACAGCGCCACATTGTTGACATTTAGATGGAAACAGGAGGAAAAGAAGAAAAGAGATGATTGACACCAGGAAATGAGGTGAGCTAACGAACTACACAAATAGATTTAGACACTTATCTGCCCTTTCGTAAGCAGGAACTCTGGAACTTTACCTACATTTAAACTGCAGGATTTGGGTTCAGTTTTGGTTCCTGGACCCCAAAAGGTTCCTGAGATAGGACTTTCTGATGGTCCCTGAACTGTCAGGTTAGAGTCTGCAGTACTGAACATTACTGACTGGTCAAACACAAGCCTCAAACTGATAAAACGTGCCAAATGCGTCCTTCCAACTGCATGCAAGTGCTGCTGGTGGTGGTGGTGTGTTTCCATTCAATTGTCGAATTGTAATTGCATTTTTAAATGTCGCAAAAAAGAAATGTGAATTAGGTGTGTTTGCATCAACTGATTTGTAGCGAATAAACTAGCGTAGTTTTGTCAGAAGTTGGCGCTATAGGCTACGTATTACACATGGCTATAAACCGCCAAGTTTTAGTTCCTAAACTACAAATCATTTATATTTCTATACACATTTACATTTTTGCTGACCATTTTCAAATGCCTGCTTTACACTTTTAGGTTTTACGGTGTATTTTTCCTGCTGCTCCAGGTCGCCATTGGCTTCCATTGAATTCTTTAGAGTATATTAAATCTATTAGTAGACTCTTGGAACTTGCTTGAGTTGTGTTGTCCAACACAGAGAACATCAAGTCTGTATTAGTGTTTGTTAAAGCTTCATTATCATGGCACAGTAATGCAGTTTACATGCAAATTGATTTGTGAAGTCTCCACTGCTATATTACCTCATAACGATGATGTAACACAAATCAGTGCACACATGATGTCCATGACGCTTGATGTCTGATAACACATCTGAAGTGAGGGGGAAGAGTCTACGGTGATACAGAAATGAATGTAAACTGACTACTGTCTGGCACAGAAGAAAAAATACATTGAAATCTAAGAAGCACAGCAGCAGCATTGTTTACTGAACGGTCAGCTGCGACGTACAGAACATGTGATTCGTAATAAATGGACACAAGGTCATGTCCCTCTCTCTCTCGCCTGTTAGCCATTAGCACAGAGTGGTGTTAGTGCATGTGACCTCCTCACTCTCACCCTTCTTGTCTCAGGGTCAAAGGTCACAATGGGTCACCACGCCTTATAAACACTCGACATACCACCGCGGCACCAAGGTTGGTCGACTGGACGGCTGTCTGTCGCTGAGGGTGACGACCTCCCCCAACACACACACACATACACACAGTGGGATAAAGTGTTGGTATGCTCGTAAGTGTGTGTGTCAGAGAAAAAGGGAAAGTGTCTGTATGCATACATGCTACTGTATGGAGATTAAGAGTGTTTTTATTTATTTATTTTAACTAAACCACCAAAATAAAAGCAGCCATTTTCCTAATAATCTTTTGTAAAAATTGTCTTCAAAGCTTCAAGTTGAAATTCAAAGTCCGTGCAGGAGGACACATGAAGCGGTTGAGTCTCTGAACATCACGGAGACACAAGGTTTTAGTGTGAGACAAAAATAGTCTTAAAATCAGATTTTATCCACAGCATTTTAAATTCAATCAGTTCAATTCAATCATTACTAACTTGTTTAGTGAAGGTTGAGGTCAACTACAGTGATTCCATTATTGACAAAGTTCATGTTCTGTTCAGCTTCAGAAAACAGACTTTTACTCATCTTGTTTTGGTATTTTATTTAATTGTATTCGTTAATTTATATTCTGATTTATTTAAACTTTTGTAAACAAGCCTTAAACGTGCTTTAAACACACAGTACTGTATCTATCCTGTACGGGTGAATTAATGTAGAGGCGGGACCACAAGGATATGTGAATTTATTTTATTAATTCATTTTTGGTTATTTATATTTCTTTATTTTTTATTTTCAATTTATTATATTTTTTATTTTTATTTCTTATTTTTTTATTATTATTATATTTTTCTCCTCCCTTCTTTTTGAATACTTTCTTTTTACATTTACAGTTACTATCTGTTATTATATGTACATATATGTACATATTACTTTATTTGTTATGGTTTAGGTTGTTATTGTAATT
Organism: Adelosebastes latens; assembly: GCA_916700685.1. Taxonomy (NCBI): domain Eukaryota; kingdom Metazoa; phylum Chordata; class Actinopteri; order Perciformes; family Sebastidae; genus Adelosebastes; species Adelosebastes latens. The sequence continues at coordinate 17,062 of CAKAKR010033539.1, forward strand.
TTTCTTAAGGAAACAATTAAAAGCATGATTAAAATAAAGAAGAAAACAGCACCAGCGTTTAATTTTACCTGCATTTTAAGGAATCATTTTTTTAGGGGGGGTGAGAATATATTAGAAATATCAATTTCAAATCAGTAAAGTGCAGAAAATAAAAGTCATCATATGACTGCATTTTTATTATTTATTTTCTGGGTACATCTTTCTATCTGAAGATAAAAACATAAACACTTAGGTTAAATACTAATAAAGAAATTTGTTCCTTTAGGTTCTGTGGTGCCAAAATTTGGAATAGGTTACGTTTGAGCATCAACAAAACATTAACTATTTTAAAAAAGATTTTTCTTTTTGTCATAGATGTTTGCATGTTATTGACATGGAGGGATTACTGATGTCCTGTATCAGTGTTTGATTATTTGTCATGTTTTAATAAACACTATAATACAAATCAAAGTTCAGATTCCATCAGGGGACAGAGTATTTAATAATACTCATGATAATCTTGGACATAAATTGCAAAAAGACATAATGAACAAGAGCAACTTTGAGACCAAACTGATCATTAAAAGACGGAAAGAAAATGAAATCTCAGTAACATTTTATCAACATTAAATGATCTTCTCTTCTTCTTGAATGGATAAAAAAAGTCCTAATTTGTGTGACAATTTGGCTGTTCTGCCACTAGGAGGCGACAGAGCTCACTATTTCTCCTCATCCTTTTCTTCCTCACTCCTTCTCCTCATCATCTCTCAACTCCTGCCCTTCTCTTTCTCCCATCATCCATCACTTTCTTTTCCTCGGTCCAATTTAAATCTAAATTTAACAAGCCTCACTGGCCTAAATATTGCCAATACCCCCTGTACTCTTTCACACTTTGTTTTTCCATCTTTCTCTCCAATGTAATCACTCTTTCGTCTGTTTTAGAAATGTCCCCCCCCCCTCCTCCTCTCTTCTCTTTCATGCTTTCTCTCTGTCATGGTGAAGGATAGAGAGATCAGTCAGGGTCTGTCAGCACAGGAGAGGAGCTCTCAACTTAAAGGCCCACTTAAGCCCTTGGACATCGCCCCTCCCAATCCCCCAAACCTTAACCCCCTTTGCCACCGTGACCTTCCACCTTTCACCCTTCCTCCAAAACAAACAGGTCGCGACCCCCCGCCAGAGAGCAGGAGCCACAGTAGCTTAGAGACGAGACGGGCGGAGAGAGACGCCGATGGGAACCGGTTTCCCAAAACTGTTTCAACGAGTCGTCTTCTCTGCCAGAGGAGAGCTCAGCGTCTACGTACGTTTCCTCCAAAGCAAAGTAATAACGTCGCCCCCAGCTGGTCGGAGTAGAAGACAAATCGCACACAACCATGAAGGGTGATTCATTAACTTTGCTTTGAGCAGGATGGCTGCAAATATAGTTTGGATGAACATTAAAAGAAAATACAATTTGGCCCCAAAAAAAGTTTTATATCTTCTTAAGTAGCTTTAAGATTTTTAAAATCATATTATTCAACATTTTTAATACAGTATTGAATTGCAATTTTAATAAAGAGATAAAAAAACATGGCAATATGAAATGCAATTGATTGAGCTTTCATTTTAATTTTTAATCAAAATATTTCAAACTGAATTGAGTACTAGGGTGACCTCTGATGTATAAGTGATGCAGACATCTTTTCAGAATTTTAAAAATGTGAATGTAGCCACTGAGTGATAAATCATACGTTCCCTTGAAAGATATTAACTGGTATTCAAAGAAAATATAGAAAAAAATAGAAAAAATAATACAGACTGCACAAATATCATGAAACCAATCCAGAATATTATGCTTTGACATGCAAGTGGTTCAACATAAAGAATATCAACACATAATATTAGATAGTGGCAGCTTTAGTTCTGCAAATAATGATTAGTTTCATTGTTAGTTCATCAGTCTATGATTCTGATGATTAATCAAATAATTGCTGTCTTTTATAAGGCTGTCGAAGTTAACGTGATAATAACGCGTTAACGCAAATTTGTTTTTGACGCCACTAATTTCTTTAACGCATTAACGTAATCGATCTTTCGGAGGTTGTAGCCGGCTCAGTTTTAAAGCTAAAGTGATGATACTGATATCATAGAAAACCTAAGGAATCCATTGGTACCAACCATGTCATACTAGCTTTTCGCAAAGGAGGTTAAATAACGCTCCAAACTTACGCAAATTTTTGGCGAGGAAAAACGGTCATGGCCATTTTCAAAAGGGTCCCTTGACTTCTGACCTCAAGATATGTGAATGTAAATGGGTTCTATGGGTACCCACGAGTCTCCCCTTTACAGACATGCCCACTTTATGATAATCACATGCAGTTTGGGGCAAGTCATAGTCAAGTCAGCACACTGACACACTGACAGCTGTTGTTGCCTGTTGGGCTTTAGTTTGCCATGTTATGATTTGAGCATATTTTTTTGCTAAATGCAGTACCTGTGAGGGTTTCTGGACAATATCTGTCATTGTTTTGTGTTGGTAATTGATTTCCAATAATAACTATATACACACATTTGCATAAAGCAAGCATATTTGTCCACTCCCATGTGGATAAGAGTATTAAATACTTGACAAATCTCCCTTTAAGGTACATTTTGAACAGATAAAAAACGTGTGATTCATTTGTGATTAATCCCTATTAAATATTTTAATCGATTGACAGCCCTAGTCTATTACTATTATGTTCTAGGATGCTAGAAAGTGTTTTAAACAAGTGAGTCAGAAATCCTGCACACTGTCGATCACTTGTATTTACTTTATTTCATAGACAAACAGCACCGGTACTGGTGATGAAGGTCTGAGTACTAAAACTGTTGTAAATAAAGTGAGTACAATCTATCTATAATTAAGCAAATCCTCACATCGGCAAAGCAAATATTTGGCATATTTCTTTGATTAATGATGATGAATCGATTATCTTGTTATTGTTACATTTTCTGTTGATCGACAAATAAATTAATCTCCTAGCTGTTTCAGCTGTAGGCACCTTCGTCCAAGAAACCATCAGCCCATAAAATCCCTCCTTCTCCTGAATCCATGCAAAACACTTTCATAAAATGTAGTTTTTGTGGGTTTTTGTTTCTCTCATAAAGACTCTTCTGGCACTGAGGCCACAACAATGTTTAAATGAGTTGATTATATTCCCGTTCACTGAGGTTTTTTATTGTAACTGTTGGACTGACAACCGGCCGGGAGCTCTTTACTTTGTTCTCCTCTTTTATCTCCCTCTCTGACCACTCAGACACTCTTTTCATCTCTTGTTCCTTCCTCGCTTCATCCTCCTCCTCACTTCCTACCACTCAGTTTGCAGAAGACAGGTGAGACAAAAGAGAAAGAGAGGCAGAGACAGAGACTGGAAGAGGGGAGATATGGAGAAGATATAAGAAAAATCTATAATGAGCAAAATTACATAAAAAAACACAGTAGGTATTATATAATTTCATATTTCTGTCAGTGTATTTACATTTTATCTGTATTTTGCTCTTATTTTGAAACACAAGTGAAATGTGATGCTGATCATTAAAGTTTTACGGACTGATATTTTCCATGTTATGTGCAGCGAGAAATAGAATAGAGGAGTTGTTGGCTCAGTGTTATCAGGTAAACCTCGCCCCTCCTCTATTGATCAGCTACTGTTTGAGTTGAGACACTGACAGGAAACAACCTTTGACCTTTCTCTCAGATCGATCTCAGCTACTGAGTGTAAAACTCTTCTATGCGTGGTTCATCTGGAATGTTTGTTTGATCGATTAATGGGCTGCTGTGACCTTTGACCTTTGACCTCCTCACTGTTGGGTGCTGTTTGTAATGTTGGAAATGTTCTGATATTAAACTCATATTATATCCCAGCAGGACGAGAGCAGTGGAGTAAATGTTTGTTTGTGTTCACGGAAATAATAAATAATAAAGTAATTAAAACTGCAATTACTTAATCACAGATTTGTTTTGCACTCATCTTTATTTTATTTAAATTTATTGCAAAAGGAATCATCCCTCTCCGGAGTAACGTTTTAAGCACCCGTCAGCTCATTTCTAACACCGCAGAGTGAAGAAAAAAACTCATGTGTGCCAAGAGGCACAGACCAAGCGGTGGTATCTGATGTGTTGGGAGTGAGAACGGGTTGCTTAAATAGTGTCATAGTTGAGCTAGGGCTGCACAATTTTTTTTAAATATCTAATTGCGATTATTTTGACTGATATTGCATTTGTGATATGATTTGCGATATAGAGGGAATGATCATTTTTACAACCCTATTCTCATTTTCATTGAAAAACATATTAAAATGATTATGGTGTGATTTTTGCAGGGATCTGTACCAAACAAATATGTTTTCTTAAGTCTGTGGAATATGATGCGTAGGCAAGGACATCTATTTTGCAATATTTTATTTAAAAATGGTATTTTGACACACAATATTGTGCCTCCTGCGATTTGAAAATTGCAGTAGGTCATATTGGGACTTTGATAAAATTTCAATTAATTGGGCAGCCCTAAGTTAAACCTTGTCACACGCCTGTGGTATGAAGATTGTCTGTGACGTCCCAGTTGTCACCAACATGTTTAATATTTATAGTGTGACCAGAATAACAAGCCAACTATCACCCCGGCCAAAGTCAAGTCAGCTAATGCAAAACGTGCTCCTACACAAATACAGCTGATATTCCACCTGGCCTTACACTGAAAACAAACTCCAGCTCTTAATCCTCCCACATGATGCTGAGAAGGAAAAATCAGCAGACATTTATAGGTTTTGGTGGAGCGAAAATCTGAACTACAACAAGTGACTGAGTGAAAAAAAAAAAAAGGAGCCAATCTGAGGGCGAGCGAGGGGAGGAAGAGCCGATGAGAGAGTGGAAAAAGACATGGAGATGAACAGACGGATAGACGAGGATGATGAACAGCGTGACGGAGATGGACTGACTCCCTCCAAGATAACGGATCGTCATGGCGACCGGCCTGTCAGTCAGTCTGTCAGCCACATCCACTCCTGGCCCCATTACAGCGCTCGGCCTCACCCCGACTCACACAATGGCTCTTCTGTATGTGTCTGTATGTGTGTGTGTGTGTCCCTACCCACAGAGCCATTAGCAGGTACTCTGGACCAACTGGAGAGCCAAACCCCCCCCC
>CAKAKR010033540.1:0-14414 GCA_916700685.1 Adelosebastes latens
TATTTAATCTTTGTGTTTTTCTCTTTCTTTCTCACAGTCAAAGAGAAATTAACAGCTGATCCAGAGAGTGAGATCGCCACCACCAGCCTACGAGTCTCCCTCCTGTGTCCTGTAAATACTCCACTATACTGCTTATTTAAAAATGTATTGTTGTAGTTATGTTACTGTAGTTAGTTGTGAGAAGGGTAGCCTGGAGAATACCTGTAGAACCAGTTAGTCAATTACCCTGTTAGATCAACAAGAAATTGACAATTCTAATTACATATTTACTCAAAAAGCACTTACACTGTTTACTTAGATAGATAGATAGATAGATGTAAGTTATCTTTATTTAACGCAGTACTGATAAGCGTAACTCATTTTGTGTGTTTTTTGTTGTGTTTTTAAGCTGGGGAAGATGAGGCTGACAATCCCTTGCAGAGCGATGACATGTTCTCACCTTCAGTGCTTCGATGCAACACTTTACATCCAAATGAATGAGAAGAAGCCGACCTGGGTTTGTCCTGTCTGTGACAAGAAGGCGCCGTATGAGCACCTCATTATTGACGGGTGAGCTCAACACGTCACTCATTCCTGGTAGATTACTGTCTAATGCCTCATTTCCACTGCATGGTTTGACTCGACGCACTTTTGGTACCACATCCTTTTCTCTATTTCGTTTTTCCACTGCGGATAGTAGCCCCTCGGTGTAGGCATGATTCTCAGCTGATCACCGTAGCGACGGCACATGACATCATTTTCAACACTCGCTGAATCCTTTCATCCGCAACCAAACCGAGGGATGTCTGCACTTTGTCAATTGTTTGCTGTAGTATATGGCGTAGTTTTGCGGGCTGACATTTTTAAAATCTATTACCTATTTTGATAATCCTGAAAATAGTATGTTACGGGAAAAAAAGTAAAGATTCTCTGATTCCAGCTTCTTAAATGTGAATATTTTCTGTTTTTTTTACTCCTCTATGACAGTAAACTGAATATCTTTGAGTTGTGGACAAAGCAAGACATTTGAGGACGTCATCTTGAGCTTTGGGAAACACTGATCGACATTTTTCACCATTTTCTGACGTTTTATACACCAAACAAGTAATTGATTAATCGAGAAAATAATCAACAGATATTAATCGACAATGAAAATATCATTAGTTGCAGCCCTAATCATTTGTACCTGAAGCCAGCACTAAAGCAGCCCCCTGTTTGTTTTTGAATAGAAATGCTGTTTGGTCTGAATGCCCGGATATGAATTGCAGCTTTAAAAAGTGCCAATAATACTGTTTTTCCAAAATATAAGATTTAAGAGGTGATAAAGTCCTAAAGCAGCCTGTAATCCTGGTTGCAAAGTTGCCAAACTGTATTGAAAAGTTATGCTGTTTTCACAGGTTGTTCATGGAAATCTTGAATAGCTGTTCTGACTGTGATGAAATCCAGTTCAAAGAAGACGGAAACTGGTCCCCCATGAGGTCGAAGAAAGAGGTGCAGGAGGTGTCTGCTTCGTACAATGGTGTAGACAGCGGTATGTAGCTCATACATTTCACATTTACTCGTTCATTGAGATCCGTGAGCTCAGTGTGAGTTAACTGTTCCTCTGTAGATTCACAGACAGAAACGCACGAGCACAAACGGGGATCGTCTAACGACAACAGCAGGAAAGTTGATGTGATTGACCTGACACTGGATAGCTCCTCAGAGGACGAGCTAGATGATGAGCCACCTCTTAAAAGGCCCTGTCCCTCGCTGTCACCTGTCTCTCCGCCTCCAAGCAAAGGGTGAGTCTCCAAACCACAAACAGGAAGTGAGATCATCTTTGTGCTCAGCTCTGTTGCGTTACGTCTTTTGTTTCTAACCTGATGTGGCGTTATTTCCTCTCAGAGTTTTGAACCTACACAGCCAGGGCTCACCGGTGAGCAGAGCTCCCAGCATGCCGCCTGTGGACACCAGCTACATTCCTCCCCCTCCTCCTCTCATCCAGGACTATCGCCACTATTATCACACAACTAGTGACCTGCCAGGTACACCTGTCACTTGCCTTAAAGGATAGGTTTCGATTTTTGTTAAGTCTGCCTTAATACAATAATCACAAGTTGAAAACATTATTGATCACAGTATTCATTTGTTCTGTCCATACTGGTTGTGAAGGAATATGTCTTCTAAAGTTCAGCTGAAGCTAGTATGATGATGCTGGGTATCTTTCAAAGTTACTCTCGTCTTTATAACACAAAATTCCATCTTTTTGTTTCCTCAAACGGTGTTTACTTCCTGAGATGTGGCGATGGTATGTCCTGATAGTCGTGTGTAGACTTGTTGCTGGGACAAAACCTCAGCAGTGAACCTGATCACACGACTACCAGGATGAAGACAAACATTTGATTTGACTAACTCAGTCTGCTGAAGCCTCATATTAGCTTAAGCTGAGTTTTGGCATGGACTGTAGATATTATGTCCCTGATCTGTTTCAACTGAAACACCTGAAACTCCTATTATTATTATTAAGATAAGATGAGATATTCCTTTATTAGTCCCACATCGGGGAAATTTGAAATTAGTAGAAATTTAAATTATTATTAGTAGTAGTATTATCTGTCTTACTTTAATTTAATTTGGGCCTTAATCACAGTTATAGTTCCTAGAATTTTCTTTAGCCTTTATTTGTTTAAATTTTGGCAAATGGGCACCATTAAAAGTGCTGAATTAGGTATTAGCTTTTTTTCCTGATTTCTTAGCGGATTTATGGATGTTTATTCGGGATGGACATTGAGCTTTAAGTGAAAGTGTTGGTGGCGGGCTTTCGGTCACGGCGCAGTGTTGACCAGATGTAGTCCAGATGTCGCTCTGCCCTAATATTGTAATAACGCTTTAAAAAGTGTGGGGTAAAAAGAAAACAATAAAAGCGACTAAAAAGGATACAAATTCTTTAACTGAAGGAGAATCACCACCTCCTCCACAACAACTACGTTTCGACTTTCGCCATGGAGGACGAGGAGAGAGATGACCCGTCGCCGGATAAAACCTCAAGTGAAATTCTAACTACAATAGAAAGATCTGAAGGAAGACTGCAACAAAATTTTGATACGATGAATCCAATCTATCCAGTGCGAACTAAAACAATACTCTGATCGGTTAACGGAGACGAGGAGCGCCTTGGGGTGGTGGAAGACGATGTCTCAGCGCTGAAAGAAATAACCAAACAGCTGAGACAACAGGTTGAGAGTCTGACTGCGAAAATGGAGAACCTGGAAAACCACAGATCAAATGTACACCTGATAAGCTTACCTGATAACGCTGAGGGGAGAGATGTACGTATGTGCCTTTCTGGAGAAATGGATCCCCGAAGTACTGGGCGCCGAGTCATTTCCAGCGTTTATCTTTATTGAAAAGGCGCACAGAGTTCCAACTGGCTTTATATCCAAAGTGTTATGTCGCACTGAATCTAAAAATGTGTGGATCATGTCTGTGTATTCAGATTTATGACTCAGAGGAGAAAGGAGCGTGCTTTTTGACACAAATTGCGGCAATCCGGCACTAAGGGTTTTAAAGGAGCTTACCTTAATTTCCTCCATGAGCTGTGTGTCATAGTCACTGCTGCGGGATCACTTCACAGCCAGTGTGGGCAGGAAGGATTACAGCAACCTATCATTCTCTCAAAGCACATAAGCCATGCAAGTTTGGTATTAAGACAGACTTGACAAGCGAACCTATCTCTGAACTCAAATGTTTGTAGCTGGTTGAATTGGTAGTGTATTATGAAGTAAATTGACTGAGCCTTCTTCCTTTTCTTACAGATCTAAATTTCTTCTCCTTCCTCCAAGGCGACAATCAGGTATATTTACTCAAACGGCAGCGTCACACTGCGGTACGTTTATGTCTGGTTGTTGTGTTAATGGTCACTCTTTTCTGTCCCGTCAGCATTACAACATGGTGATGGCCGCCGCAGCAGCTGCGTCAGCGTCAGCCTCGGAGGACCACGACTTGCTCCTCAACCGTTTCCTGCCCTACGGCTCCTCTCAGATGTTGCGGGAGCAGCCGGGCACCCCGGGGAGCAGCACACTGGCAGCCACCAACGGAGGCAGCAACAGCGGAAGCACCAGCAGCTTGGTGTCGTCCAGCAGTCTGCGGGACCGCGACAAAGACAGAGAGCGAGACAGAGACAGGGACAGCCACTCCATCTCAGGATTGTCGAGGTCCTCGGTGGAAGCCGCAGCGGCGGCGGCCATTTACGGCTCCATATCTGACGTTATCTCTCTTGACTAGATCCACACAGAAACTGAAAGACAAGGGAGACCTCGAGAACAGGAGTTCTTTGTAAATAAGGAAGAGGAAGACGAAAGAATACAGTGCTATGTACAGAGAGGAAAATCTATTTTCAATTTTACTTATCATATGTATATAAACTTAGGACGCTTCTTGTCCGGTGAGTTACTTCAGTTGATATTTTTCTGTGAATACTGAAGACTTTTTCACACCTCTTCATGTGGTCCTTTGATTATATTGTACCTTTTGTACCTGGTTTTTACAGTTTTGTTTCGATATTCCATGTCGATGGCATTATTTCAGTATAATGTTATGTGCACAGAACCCAATGAGGTGACACCTTATGTAACATGATATTTAGAATATAAAGAAAATGGGCATTGTTATAGATGTACAAAAAGGCAAGTCACAGCAAAACAGGAAGATGTGGAACACTTTCTTTATTTTCTAAATGGCATCATTTCTGTCAAAACTGTTGTTTTGACAGCAGAAAGATCTGGCCATTTTTTTGCCATCACTGTAGAGTTTTCTGTAAGACATTCATGCTGTGGTCATATTGTTTTTAAGGAATTATTTATGATGTAAGTTATGTTGGATGTATGCTGTTTTTTTAAAGAAGCATTCCTTATGCCTCTAGGAACTGTTGCCACTAGAATTGAAATGCTAGATCCTTCTGTTGTCATAACTCTGCACTCTTTTCACCTGTTTCAGTCAATCAAATATGAACTATAGCTTATAGTTTAGACTGTACCTAAAATATGAATTGGGAGTAAGTCAGTATTGTAAGACCAGGCTTTTTCAGTGTGTGAATGAATGGCACTAGTCCAGCAAGCAGCCGCCGCCTTCTTGTGTATTTTTCTTCTTAAGTTTTTATTTTGAATGCTACACTCAAAAAATATACACAGCGAAGTGGCCGGTCGACATCTTTCAAGACAAAGCTAGTTTCTGGTCCATAAGGGGAAATTTGACATTTCATGATGTATTTATGTTTGATTTTAGCACTTGATCTTTACATAAAGGCCGTGCGGAGCAGGGGACACTTCAACAGTAGTTTTCAGCTTTGCATGTCTTTGCGGATTACCTGACAGCTCACCTGTTTGAGTGCTATGCTGCTCCTTACTGAGGCCACAGGATGCATAGCCTTGTTTGTTGTTAAGTGTATTTGCAGCAGCCTATAAGAGAACTGTGATAGCTTCTTAGTCTTTGAGTGTATCACGACATGCATTTTGGCCCAGAAGTCAAAACCATTGAAGTTCTTATGGACGCATCCCCTCCCTTTATTTTTCTTGACTTGTGCTTACAATTAGGATTATTTATTATCATATATATTTTCAGCATTTGTTTGATTCGTGGATATGCATTGCTGTCATTGTATGTGATATTTTCTTTTGTAATTATATAATTAATGCTATTTAAAGATGTCATAGTTGCTTGACATGCAAAACATGTAACATTTTCTGTTTGTTTTACTATCAGATGATGTCAATAACTCAATAGAGGCTTTGATCATTTTGAACCGCTACAAGGTCTACTGTGCTGTTTGATATTTGTAAGAATTAAACAGATATAAGAAAGTGCACATTTGTAGTTGCTCTGAGGACAGTCCTGATTCAGCTGCATGTGTTTTGTTGCAGTATGTAGTAGTGTTGTCACGATACTGGACTTTCTAACTTCGATACAATACCTTGAAAAATATTGATATTCTATACCACGGGGACAAAATGACACAATATTGAGGGCATAACATTTTAGATTTTTATTAAAAGATAAACAGCGGCGTGTGTGTGTGTCAACTTGCTTTCTGAGAGAAGAGAGAGGTGAAAGCGCAGCTGGTGCCTGTTTCAAATATTCAGTATTGATACTTCGATATTTGTGACAACACTAGTATGTAGTGAGATGATGATCCTAAACATAATCCCTCCTCTTAAACACTTCAATACAGCACATGCTTATAGTAGAGGCAGATATATTGGCCAATATTAGCTTTTTGCAGATAATTATAGGCCTATATGAAGGCCATTGAGTAACAAGAATTAGCTGTAGAGAACTGCCAATATATGTAGAGCTGCAACGATTAATAGATTAGTTGTCAACTATTAAATTAATCGCCAACTAGTTTGATAATCAATTAATTGGTTTGAGTAATTTCTTAAGAAAAAACAGCTTCTTAAATGTGAATATTTTCTGGGTTCTTTACTCCTCTATGACAGTAAACTGAATATCTTTGAGTTGTAGACTAAACAAGACATTTGAGGACGTCATCTTGGGCTTTGGGAATCAATGATCGACATTTTTCACCATTTTATAAACCAAAAAATTATTAATTGAGAAAATAATCAACAGATTAATTGACAATGAAAATAATCGTTAGTTACAGCCCTAAATATATGTTTGAGATAGTTTAGAGATGGTGTTATAGTTAAATATGAGGTAGCATAGCATAATAGAGGTTAAATATCATAAGAATCCATCCAATAGTTGTTAAAACTTTTTACCAAAAAAATACAAACATCAACCTCATGGTAGTTCTACAGGAAAAATAATAAACAAATTCTACAGGAAATGATGAAAACAAACAATTCTACAATCTGTTTAAATCTTTGACACTGAAAATGAAATGTATTGACTGCCATTATGCCGAGATCTCCGGCGTTGCTTTCCCAGCTGCGAGCCAGATGATGCTGAGCTGGTGGCTCAACAGGTGTCGGATTCAGTCTTGAGATTGATTGATTTGTGTGTCCTTAACTGAAGCATTGACAACGACCTTGATGTGGTGAGTGACTGTCCCCAATCAATGATTCAGAAAACGCTCATTGTATTTCAGCTACAGTTAACAGCATTCAGGGCAAAATCAAGAGGGAACTTTAAATGTCCTTGTTCAGACACTTGACTGTTACTGCTTTTTCCACTTGGCCTGTTTCATGGTAGTGATGAGGTTGTAAGTGACCTTACAGACACAGAATATGGAGCCTGAAGTGGGCCACAGCCAAGAATATAAAGTTTTGATCAATTATAATGGGCCTTTTTCATGAAAGACATTTTGACAAAAAAATCACATGCGTAAATAATACAATGATTGATGGTTGAATTCCATTGAGCTATGTCAGTTTCAGGGTCGTGGTATTGTGCATGTTGGCTCTCTGTCACACTGTCATGACTTACTGGGAGAGCATCATTAATCTTATAACACCTGTGCTTTACTATGACAAATCAACATGTCCGCTGTGAAAAAGGCCTATCAATCAATAAATCATTATAATCATAATACATTACAAAAAGTTATTGTAAATCTTTTAAATGTGTCTGAGCCCCTGTAGCTTTGTATGTAAAAGCCTTTTCAAAATGAATTTCGTGATTTAATTTTAAAATTGAATTATTAATTTATTATTATTGTTGTAGAAAAAATAAGGAAATATTGTAGAATCATTAATTGTCAAATTTAAAATAATCTTTTTTTATTATAATTTTAATTTGAGTTAATTAATCCTTCAAATGCAAATTTAACTAATCCATTTATAGTGATTGCATCAATTTATTAATTTATTATAATTGAATGCTGTATTGAATGCTCTTTATAATTATTCTGGTGTCACACTCCTGGCTCCATAACAGATTGCCTTAGATCATAATAACTGCACCACACATTTTGAGTTTCCACAGCAGGAAAAGCACAGGTGTAACCAATAGCAACAAGAATGGCTCATTTCCATTTAGGTGTGGTCGCACATTAACACTAAATTACACTCAATGTGTTTCTGTTTTTAAGAAATTAAATTAAAATAGGCTAAAGGGATAATGCATTTCTGCATAATATTTCTGGTAGTGAATGGTTAAACCATCAGAAACACCACAAGTTTGAAAAAACATGAAAATCAGAACACTTCATACATTTGTTGCTTGCAAGTAAAACGTTTCCCTGAGGGTTCATGACCTCAGTATTTCTATTTAATATGCATTCATCAGTCTTTCGAGTATCTGATAATCATAATGGCTTCAAAATTTATTGTTTAGCCAGAAAGTGACTTTTCTAAAACACCACTGATTAAAAATTCCGACAGAAAGCGATTGAAATAAGACGTTACTACATACGAGAAACGTATTCAAAATTATGGTTATTTTAACTTCACATAAATTTGAATTTGGCTTTTCATTTTGAGCATGGCATGGACCCGGGCTTGCATCGTGGATGTATTAAGAGAACTGGATACAGCGTTGGAGGCGGGCTCCCATTCATTCCTATGATAGTTGCTCAGTGGCGCATGATCATGGATGTATTAAGAGAACGGCTTGCGCTGTCGTCACGGTCTGGGTCTCATTCACATGAACGGAGGAAGGGAAATAACTCTGGATTCAGCTATTAGTACATTTTACAACTTTTACGACCTAATGATTTAAATAAGGGCTATTAGAGTGTTCGTACTGGGGAGTTGATTTACCTAAAAAAGAGTTACAGACGTCTCTTTCCCAATGTAAGTCTATGGGAAAAAGTCTTTTTGGGCCCAAAGGCATCACGTGATGGACACAGAAGTTGTAGTACCGCCGTTTGGCCACTACAAAAATTGGGATCAACGATATAAGAACATGTCCCTATTTTATGATAAATGGTTTAAATATGGTATTATACTCGTGAGTCAGTTGTTTAATAGAGCAGGGGTCCTGTGAGGTCCATCAGGTGGACCAACACCAGTCTCTTTCATGACCACAGACATCAGGGCGACGGGCCTGTAGCAAGCCCCCAGGAAGAGCGCCGGTCGTTGATCCCAATTTTCGTAGTGGCCAAACGGTGGTACTACAACTTCCCTGTCCGTCACGTGATGCCATTGGGCCCAAAAACACTTTTTCCCCTAGACTTACATTGGGAAAGAGACGTCTGTAACTCAGCGGACATTATTTTGGAGGTAAATCAACTCCCCAGTACGAACACTCATTTCACAGCTGTCAACACTGACAAATCCTTCACAACATCTGGATGTTTAAAGATTCATGAGAGAGTTCACACTGGAGAGAAACTACACAGCTGTGAGCAATGTGGTGAAACTTTTTCTCTTGGTAGTTCCCTAAAAGTCCACCAAAGCATTCACACTGGAGAGAAACCGTACGGTTGTGATCAATGTGGGGCAGCTTTCAACACTAACAGTTATCTTGAAGTCCAAATGTGGCAAATGTGGATGGAAAAGAAGTCTGCCGTGCAGCTGAGTATTAAAGAGTTAATACAAAGAAAGGATGCTTTCACACATTATTAGTTTGTTTGTTATTCATTCCCAACCACTTTACTTTTTAAATCGGTTCATTTGTGGTAAGCACCGATTTGACTTAACTATTTGCTGATAATCAGTTCTATAATTTCAGCTTCCCTGTTACAATGACTGAAGTTTCCTGTAGGCCTAGTTATATACAGGGAGAAAGGATTAATTCCATAATTTCTTTCAAAGTTTCATATACTGTACAAGGTTTACTCTGGAGTTAATATTGTTGTCTGTAAACACAAGGGGTCTGCGAAACATTGTCAAGAGAAAAACTCTGGTGTCTCCCCTGTTCCCTCCCACCGCGGTCGGGAGGCTGAGGCAGGAAAAGCCAACACTAGGATCAGCAGTGATTCATGGAGAGACCTTCGTCTGGTCAGCTAACATTACTGCCAAGCAGGTGAAATATAGAGTGATATTGTGGTTTTAGCTGACGTGTGTCGCCTCACTGTTTTGAGCGATGCTCGTTCATGTCTATGTAGAGCGAGCACAAGCGCGAACCCGACGCTGACTTTCGCGAACCCGACGCTGACCCGATGACTTAACGGCCACAAGTGTTGCTGTTAACAAGCATTCCTGATTCTTACAAACAGTCCCTTTAAAGGTAAAGCACCCGATTTGACTGTTATCAGGCCATTAAATAGGTGTTATCAGTCGCTATAAGCATCATACAGTAGATGTGGGTCATTAGAGGTCTACTACTACGTTGTAAAAGTGAAAGTGAAACTTAAAAGCAACACCTTCTAAAATGTTGTAAAACTGAAGGAAATGTCATGTTTTGAACACAAACAGAAAGGCTTCTTTAGGTTTAGGCAATAAAACTACAACTTCTTTAAGTTTAGGCAACAAAACTAAAACTTCTTTAGGTTTAGGCAATAAAACTAAAACTTCTTTAGGTTTAGGCAACAAAACTAAAACTTCTTTAGGTTTAGGTAAAAAAAAAAAACATAGTTTAGGGAAAAACATTGTGTTTTGTGTTAAAATAACTACGAACACTAAGACAACTACACATTGTTGGTTTCACACAGGATGCAGACTCCGGTCTCCTCGTTGAAAACCCTGTGTTTTGTGTCCCATCCATCATTCCCGATCTCCACCCTTTATGGAGTTTCACACTCTCTATACTACAACGACTGACTTCTGCTTCTACTCCTGTCATAATCACTACGGTCGCTAGAGGTTGCTGTCATGTTCTTTTGTACCTTCTTTCGGTGATCTGCCATGTGAATAAATGATACAACCTACTAGTGGGTGTAGTAGGCCCCTATTGACCCACATCAATGGTGCTTATAGTGACTGATAACGCCTATTTAATAGCCTAACAACAGTCTAATTGGCTGGGTAAAGTGCTGGGAAAAAAAGACTGATGAAAAGGGACACTGGATTTTTTTGGTGATAGAAATGTACAATCATATTGTTTTGCTGGAGAATATTTACAGATATAACTCAGACTCTTTAAACTGTTCCTTATTGAGAGAATTAGAAGGCATCATTAATTCCCTCACAAATAAATTCCCTTCAGCCAAGACTGACGGGTGGAGACTTTAATATGGTGTGGTCACACCAATTGGACAGACACCCCTCAAGAGCCAAGGATGGAGAGAACAATGCAACACTTATTCAATTTTGCAATCGGTCAAACTTACTGGACATATGGAGATATCGTAACCCAACTGATGTACAATACATTTGGAGCAACAAACATTTTTCTCTTTCTTCTAGAATTGACTTTTGGCTAATTTCCAAAGATATGGAAAGACAGGTCACAGAAGTAAACATGTGTCCTGCTATAATGACTGACCATAAAACAATCCTACTCAAACTAAATCTTACAAGTCAAGATAAAAGGGTTTTTAATAATTGGACATGTAATAGTTCATTGTTATGCAATAAGGACTTAACTGAAGTTATAAAAACAAAACCTTATTGAACAGTACTGGAAATATGCAATTTCTAATGATGACTATGGGAGGTATTGGGAATTGCTTAAATATGAAATTAAGAAATTTTCAATTCAATGTAGTAAGGAGTTGGCTAAAACGAAAAGAGCTTAAATAGAGAATTTAATCAAATGTATTTCAGACATCACATTGAATATGTTAGGAGATGATGGTGATGTGCCTCCACAATTATATAATCATCAGCAGGACTTGGATGAATTTTATAAAGAAAAAAAAAAGGAAACATGGAGAGAAATTCACTTTCTAGGTTAAAAATAGAAAACTCGATTATACTGTGATTTCAAAATACGTGTCAAATTTGTATGCCAATTTATATAAAAATGATACTTGTAATAGCAGTTCTAGTATATTCAACTCTTTGAAAGATGTAAAAAAAAAGCAAGTAATAGTCTCAAAGAGGAATGTGATGAAACATTATCTATTGAAGAAATAAAATCTTAAACTCAACAAATCACCGGGAAATGATGGCTTTACTTCAGAATTTTATCACACATTTTCTACCGAAATTTCAAAATTCCCTCTTGCAGTATATAATGAAGCCATCAGTAAAGAAGAATGGCGTCATTCAATGAAACAGGGGCTAATAACACTTATTCCAAAACCAAATAAGGATCTTTTAATCATTGATAATTGGCGCGACATTACATTACTGAATAATGTTTATAAAAGTCTTGCTTCTGTTCTGACCAAACTAATAGCTAAAAAGTGGGATGAATGACATTATACACAAATCTCAAAGTTACAAAGCCCCCCCTAGGAGAAAATTGTGTTAATTTGTTCCCAAAAATGCAAGCAAAATACAGTCATCGCCTAATTTTAATAGAAAATGGTGTTCTACATGGTGACCATTGTATATCATATACTAATTGGGATTCATGTTTAATATGAGTGGACAGTGACAACCATTTCGTTTCACTTTATGTTTTAATTAATTATTTATTTCGAACATGTAACAAATACCTAAGTAAAGAAAAAAAAAAGAATAACAAATAAAAATGAACAGTTAACATAGAGCAAACTGTCAATTAACAAATAATCAACATAAATAAATATTACATGTCTGAAAAGAAGTCGGAAGAAGTATATGATCCAGCACCTTCTCCATAACTCCAAGAATTAACTCAATATTTATCATATATTCCTTGTTTATTTCAATTCCAACCGTGATAATGAAGTGATATTTTTCACCGGTTGTCCACGTTTAAAGGTCCCATATTATAAAAAAGTGAGATTTTCATGTTTTTTTATTATAAAGCAGGCTTAAGTCCTATATAAATACTGTGAAAGTATCGAAACACTCAATCCACAGGGAAATACACACAGCCCGTATTCAGGAGCTCTGCATTTGAAACAGGCTGTCAGGATTTCTGCCCATTTGTGATGTCACGAATATACAATATTTGGACCCTTGACACAATTTTAAACGTAAACATTCTAAATGTGTCCCTGTTTATTTCCTGGTTGCAGTGTGTGTGAATGTCGTCAGCTGACAGGAAGTACACATGGACCCAAGCTGTTGCCTAGCAACGCAATTCTGTTGCAATTCCGTCAAAATGTGCTAAAACGGAGCGTATCAGACAGAGGGTAAATACAGGCATATTCAGGCTGACAGTATGAGGAAAATAAAGTTGTTTTTTTAACATTACAGCATGTAAACATGTTCTAGTAGAAACACAAAATACAAGTATGAACCTGAAAATGAGCAAGATATGGGACCTTTAAGGTCAGATAATCCTTTATTATATGTTGATAGAGTGTCACAGCAGCAGAAGGAGCTGCAGTATCTCTCTTTCACACACACCGCGGGTGAAGGAGCCTGTCATTGAAAGACCTAATTAAAATCGCACAGGCGAAGAGGCGCCTTTTGTAGTCCATCTTTAGAACATTGTAGTTTTACCACGGTGGACTGACGTCATAACATCCGCCGCCGTCGCATCATAATGACGGAGCTTATAGTGAAAGAGCAGTCAGATTCTCTAAATACCACTGTTATCTTTTCCTAAATCCTTCTGAATTCTCCTCCTCATCTTTCCTTGATCTCATCACGTTTTCCATCAAGGAAAAGTGGTCGTTAAAGACGTCAGGACGTAATTTATTGACGTTTTCCACCGCGCAGCCTGTATATCTCTGGTCGCGGTGTTAGCGCGTCATCATGTTGGTTATGACGTTTTTAGAGAGCGGCGCCGTTTCAGAGTGGAATGGGAGCTAATCATTTTCCCCACATTTTGATAGTTTAATCCGTGAATGGCGCCGAAACAGGACCCGAAACCTAAATTTCAAGAAGGTAACAAGATGTCTGTTTTCATGTCTGGTAGATGTATGGTGTCAGTAGAGTGCTGGAGCCGTCGGAGAGCTCTGAGATGTTAGCTAGCTTCAACAACCGTTACCAGCGAGCCGCTAGCACAGAGCCTTCAGCCTTCATTGTTGTTGACCTAAACAGGTTTCTATTCACCGCGATAGATATTTGTTCTTTAGGACATATTGTAATGTTAGCTGTTAGTAAGCATACCGGTAAAGTCATGGTTTGAGTTTCAGAGACATCGTTAATAGCTAACTAGAAGCAGTAGCTTCATTCATGCAGTGTAGTTAGCTCTCCCCATTGATTTCACCGCCCACCTCCATCAACTGTTAGCTGAGTCCGAGCTGGATACAAGGCTGGGTGGACAGTATAAAAATAAATAAATAATAATATTCATTATTTCAGTCATTAAATGTAATATATATTTATAGGTTAATCATTGAGTTCTATTTATATATTGAGTTCTATTTATATATATTATATATAATATAATAATTAATTGTAATATATATTTATAGGTCAATCATTGAGTTATATTTATATATTGAGTTATATTTATATATTATTATTATTATTATATATATATATATTATATTATTATTATATATATAAATATATTTTAGTAATTAATTGTAACATATTTATAGGTTAATCATTGAGTTCTAT
>CAKAKR010033541.1:0-31886 GCA_916700685.1 Adelosebastes latens
GTCACAGGAAACACGTGCTTAATGTTGTGAATTAAACAAAAACACGTAGGTTTAGGTAAGAAAACCTCTTAGTTAGGTTTAGGAAAAAAACAACATGGTTGAGCTTAAAATTAGCCTACTATATTTGTACAGTGAAAATATGACTTGACGTTATGAACACAGGACACGAACAAACAGCTGATTGTAACGTTAAAGTGAAACTTAAGCCTGTGTTTGTTGGACCCATCCAACTCCCCTCCCACCCATCCTGTGTGTCTCTTTTCGCTCTTTAAACTACGTCACAACAGAACTTTCCCTGAGCGTTTACTGTTGCCATGGATGGGTTTACACTGGAGTTAATGGAAAGCTCGGTGCGTCTCGTACCGGTGCTGAAGGGTGCCTTGTGCAGCGGTATCGACTGCAACGGCGGTGGCGAAGCATTGTTGACGCCCTGTGAATGATAATGGGCCATCTCAACAGACGATGCTTATCAAGAAAAGGTCAAGTTAATTAATTAGATAAATGAAAATATATTGACTCTTAGGCTATAAACACATAGGCTAAAAAAGACTGACTATATATGTCAGTTTAAAATCCTCTAATAGCTGCTAATCATAGATATGCATCCTTAATAGTATTGTTTGGTTCTAATCTTCCAAACACAGCAATGAAGATGCTAAACAAACACCGTGTCGGTCTCTGCGTGCTCGGAACATTTCAGCATCTAGCGCCGGCTCTCTGGCAGAGGTCACCCTCCTTTGGCATTCATTCTTTTCTTGAGCTGCAGTTGCTGCCCGCCACGGATTTATAACAAAAGCTCAGTGACATCTCCATGATGCCAGACTAATCGCTTCTCTCCACCCACATTCGTTAGAGGCTTTGACCTAAATATAGGTGTTTGCTGTGTCTCCTAATGCACCAAGAGGGACCTTATAAAAGCAGTAAGGGTCAAAGCGTCCACATGTTTCAGCTGGAACTTCTGCTGGTGAGGACATGCTCCTGTTCCATTGTTGTATGGGTGTTATAGTTGGTGACTTCACTGTTAGGACTTCATCTTGTTTCTGATTCAGGTGTCTCTAGGTGGAGGATACATAAGCAGACCCGTTGTAACCCACAGAGGTAAGAGTTGATATTAATTATTATGATTGATATCAATTATTCTACAGTTATTAGAACCACAATTCTAACCTTTGACCCCTGGACCTTTCAGTCCCCTCTGGGGTGTGTTGCAGAGATGAGTTCTGATGCTGAAATGAGTGTGTTTGGGGAGGCCGCCCCATACCTGAGGAGACCCGAACGGGAGAGAATTGAATCCCAAAACAGGCCCTTTGATGCTAAAACTGCAGTGTATGTGGTGGATCCAAAGACGCTGTTTGTTAAAGGCACTCTGCAAGGCAAAAACGATGGCAAAGCGACCGTTAAAACTGATGCAGGACAGGTACGTCAGCTTTGGACGAGGCAAATCACCCACACACTCTCCGTATGGTTCCTGCTGATGAATGGCACATCTCTCTTTCACAGGTTGTAACAGTGAAGGACGACGAATTCTTCCCCATGAACCCGCCCAAGTTCGACAAGATCGAGGACATGGCCATGATGACCCACCTCAACGAGGCCGCCGTGCTGTATAACCTCAAAGAGCGTTACGCGGCGTGGATGATCTATGTGAGTAATGATGATGGTCATTCCCACACGATGCCAGAGGAGTTGTTGCTCAACAGACACCATGTTTGTGATGTATGATGCCGAAAATTATAATTATTAAATAAAGATTTAATTATACAGTTTAGTATCTGACAGCTACACATGACAATCTGAAAAAAGTTATACTTTACCAGTGTCTCTAAACAAGTCCAGCAGTAGCGTGTTAATAACAAAATTAAATCTAAACAAGTTGACCTTGAGCTCCATTCTACACAGAAAGCTTGTTGCATGTTTTCTTTTACATTTCCAGGAGAGGAAATACAGTTTCCACGTTTCACTACAGCTACTGCCCTTTGACATTATTCTGAGTGTTGTATGTACTAGGATGTCCTAGTAGGCATGGATTTGATGATATGCAGGTCAAAAGATGTCGACTTCTACATTACAACCAGCAAAATTTGGTTGGAGAGTGGAATTATTATTATACATTGTTATTTCACATAAATACAGTATTAGTTTACAATATTAAAATTTATATATTCTAATGAGAAGGAGGTCCTAACAACAAGTTGAAATATAGTCATTGGAATGCTGTTGAAAGAACTTTTATAGGTAACCTACAGACAGATCAACCCGTCTGCAACGGGACGGATTCCATTCAGTTTCAATGTTTCTTTCATATAAAATCTGAGTGTTTTAAAAAACATTCTATAATACGTGCAAGTACAGAGCCTGGGAGGTGTCAAGGAGAAAAAAAGTAATCTGTACTCTCATATTTCTACAGCACTACTTCATACTCTCGATTTAAATAATAAAATAGTAATAATTATTAGAAATGAATGAAGTTGCCGCTGCTGTGCCACATGTGTAAAAATTCTTAATTCAGAGACCATTGTGCCATCCCTGCTGCTGTGTGACGGCCACGGGTATTTAAAAATGAATATAAATAAATAGATTATTCAGTGATGTGTACATAATCAGTAAAACATATTAATCCAACATATTACAGACTCTGTGAAGTTGCAGAGCAAACTGAAAGAGGCTGAACATAAATAAAATACATGGTGATTTAGTGGAGGTCTGTGTGAGCCTCCGTCCACTAAAGCCACACAAATTGTGTCTTTTGTCTCACAGCTGGAATATGGGAAAAAAGCCTGACGTCCAGATGTTGTACTGTGTGAAGAGGCAGCAGTTAACATATGCTGTTCTTCACTAAGGAGTGGCTTTGTGGCTTTGACAATATGCCTAGCTATGTACTGGGCTGGACAAATGACCTGAATAAAGGAGCAGAGAATGTTAAACCTGCAGTAGGCTGTATATTTTTGGCATCATTGAGCAAAAATTCGAGAGAAAAAACTAGACTTCTGCTCCTCCTCATGGCTCTGTTTTCAGGCTTTAGAACATCTAGCCCGTGACGGGACACTTTGACCAATCACAGGTCATTTCAGAGAGAGAGAGCGTTCCTATTGGCTGTGCTCCAGCTGGTGGGCGGTGCTTGGTATTTCCTCAGCTGATCTCTACATGGCTGCCGGGTCACTAACTTTCTCATTTTACAGCTAAACAGTACACTACAAGATGATTCTGAAAACATCTGAGCAGAGAAATAAACATTACAGTAACAGAATATTGATTCATATTTGATCAGCGCTGCCTAGTTTGACCGTTTGATCGGAGTTTATGAGTGATTGACAGCCGGCTCTCATAGACTCCAGATCAGCTCTGATTGGTTGTTTTCCTCCGGTCTGTGAAATCTTGCAGATGCCATTAGCACCGGAGGACTCAGATGCACATGATTTTTTTTTTTCAAATTACCTGTCTCATGCACTACTGTCAGGATGTAGTGACCATTTTATAAAAATAACTTTTTTTAATGATATTTGCTCCATTTTTACCCACTGCTGCTTTAACTGATGTAGATGCGTCCATGCAGGTGACATCTTCCTGACATGAATCGGGTCCTCTTGTCCTCCCCATAAGGATTCGTAGAAAAAAGTCAAAAAAAAAAAGTATATTTCTCAAACCAAATTTTTGTCTGATTTTAACTATAGACTTTTAAACATCTTATGACTGCAAATCACCAAAGCCATGCTCACTCAAACACATGATTCTTCTGATTTGATTTGATCTGTCGTAGACCTACTCTGGGCTGTTCTGTGTCACTGTGAACCCTTACAAGTGGCTCCCAGTGTACAACCAAGAGGTGGTGGTGGCCTACAGGGGCAAAAAGCGTCAGGAGGCTCCACCCCACATCTTCACCATCTCAGACAACGCCTATCAGTTCATGCTCACCGGTAAACTGAAAATGGAAAAACAATTATTGTTATGTTCAGTTTTCTATAAGGTTAAGGTTCTGATGCAATGCATGGCACCTTTGTAATATGACTGTGGTGTTATTTGTTGTAGATAGAGAAAACCAGTCCATCCTCATCACGTAAGCTGCATGTTGGTGCAACTGTTACAGCCTTCATCTTTGAAGCTTGTTGTCAGAGGAAATAAAACAGTTTCTCTTGTTGTGTAGCGGAGAATCTGGTGCAGGAAAGACTGTCAACACCAAACGGGTCATCCAGTACTTTGCGACAATCGCAGGGTCTGCAGACAGGAAGAAAGATGCTGCTGCCTCTGGGAAAATACACGTAATATTACAATGATTTTATAGTCTTTCAAATGGTATTACAAGTATTAATAACCTTCCATTCCATTTATATATTTGTAACCAAATCACTTCTGCATTTGTAATATTGTATGTTGTTCTTTGTGTTGCTGCAGGGGAATCTGGAGGACCAGATCATCTCTGCTAACCCACTGCTTGAGGCTTTTGGAAATGCCAAAACACTCAGAAACGATAATTCCTCACGTTTTGTGAGTGAAAACTTTGTTAATACCCATTTCTGATCCGTCACCTCGTTTCCTACATTCATTGTGATTCCCCTTTTCAGGGCAAATTCATAAGAATCCACTTTGGAACCACAGGAAAACTGGCTTCCGCTGATATTGAAACTTGTGAGTTAGAATACAACGGAGACATGTGATGTTTAGTCAGAGTCTTCAGTTTAAGTCAGTCTTCTTTCTTCTTTTGGTAGATTTGTTGGAAAAATCCAGAGTAACGTTTCAGCTGTCTGCAGAGAGGAGTTACCATATCTTCTACCAGGTCATGTCCAACAAGAAGCCGGAGCTGATAGGTAACATGTTGGAGGACAGTGTTACACTTTGAGCAAATGTCTTGTTTGTTGGATTTGACTTGCACATTATTTTTCCATCCAGAGACTCTCCTCATCTCCACCAATCCCTTCGACTACCCATTTGTTAGTCAAGGGGAGATCAGCGTGGCCAGTATTGATGACAGTGAAGAACTAATGGCCACGGACGTAAGTCGTCCTTGCAATGGCTGAGCCATCGGTGTGTGACTGAGTCTTTAGATCAGATCCTGATGGACAGGTTGGCTCCTTGCATGGCAGCCTCTGCCATCAGTGTGAATGGGTGAATGCTGACATGTAGTGTAAAGAGCTTTGAGTGGTCGGAAGACTAGAAAAGCTCTATATAAATGCAAGTCCATTTACCATTTACCATCCCTGTTAACACTGGGCCTCATGCAGGAACATTTTCGCATTCTTGTCTTAACTTTCTCCTTCTTTTTTTCGTACCGTTGGCTCGTACGAGTGTTCCACATCAGATTCAGCAAACGCTCCTAACTTCAGATAACCATGTAAATGACGCGTAAATGAGCACGCATTCATTAATGCCCCAATGATACCATATAAGGCAACGTATCCTGCCCCATTCATCAGCACGCTGTCAAAAGAATCTGTTCGTACGAGCGGTTCTTGCATGAGGCCCACTGACTGTGACTGACATCAGCTCTGTTATGATGTACCTTCAGAGTGCTATCAACACCCTAGGCTTCACTGGAGAGGAGAAGATTGGCATCTACAAGCTAACAGGTGCTGTGATGCATTATGGGAATATGAAGTTCAAGCAGAAGCAGAGAGAAGAGCAGGCAGAGCCAGATGGTACAGAGGGTAACTGCCATAATCTCTGGATTTGTTCTGTTTATCATGATAGTCTTTTAGGTAACATTGTATTTGAATTGTTCATCTGTGGCAATAACTGTCCAAATGAGCTTCTGTGCACCAGAATGCAGGAAATGAAGTGTATGAAGCTCAAAATGTCCTGGGCGGTATTAAAGCAGTGGTTTAGGAGCCAAAACGACTTGGTTAGGTTTAGGAGCCAAAACGACTTGGTTAGCTTTAGGAGCTAAAACAACTTGGTTAGGTTTAGGAGCCAAAACAACTTGGTTAGGTTAAGGAGCCAAAACGATTTGGTAAGGTTTAGGAGCCAAAACAACTTGGTTAGGTTTAGGAGCAAAACAACTTGGTTAGCTTTCGGAGCCAAAACGACTTGGTTAGGTTAAAGAGCCAAAACGATTTGGTAAGGTTTAGGAGCCAAAACGATTTGGTAAGGTTTAGGAGCCAAAATGACTTTAGGTTAGGCACAAAAAGTACTGTTAGGTTTAGGAAAAGATCATGGTTTGGGTTACAATAAGTGTGTTAATAAATGTTATATCAGGGGTCGTGTCGTGTAGTGAAGTAGAGAAGCATTGCCTCAGACTTGGAGGTACTGACTCTCATCCCGACCGTCTCACATTCAGCTGCAAACCGCCCCAGTGCTGCTGAAGGTCACGGTCTGATGAAGCAAACAGAACCACATCATCTGCAAAGAGCAGAGATGCAATTCTGAGGTCCCCAAACTGGACACTCTCCTTCCCCCGGCTGCGTCTTGAGATCCTGTCCATGAAAATTACAAACAGGATCGGTGACAAGGGACAACCCTGGCGGAGGCCAACACCCACCGGAAATGTGTTTGACTTTGTGCTGAATATACGGACACAGCTCTCACTTTGGTTATTCAAGGACCTGATGGCTCGTAGCAATGACCCCATATTCCCGCAGTACTGTTTATGACAGGTTATGTTGTCTTAGTTCATGTCAAGTTGTCATAACAAAGTCAAACAATGTCAACTTTGCATTCAAAATGACTTAATTGACACTTAACTGACAACAGTTATAAACATTCATTAAGACTCCCTCATGTTCATGACAGGTCATGGTTGTCATGGTTATGACGGTGTCATGTCAGTCTTATGCACACCCCTTCAGATAAAGTCTTACCCTTTTATGCTTTGTTTATGTAAATATCTTTTTTTCTGCTTCTTATCTAACTTTTCTTCTCTTCTGTGACACTCTGCTTTGTAGTTTTCTGATTTTCTTCATTCTTTTTCTCTGATCAGTGGCTGATAAAGCAGCTTACCTGATGGGTCTAAACTCTGCCGACCTGCTGAAAGCACTGTGTTACCCAAGAGTGAAGGTTGGGAATGAGTACGTGACCAAAAGTCAGACTGTTCAGCAGGTACTTGTGTGTTGTAATGAAGTAATGTGAAAACATCCTGCACAACGCATTAAGACTTTTATATTATTCCTTACAGAAGTTATTTTAATACTGTAAAACTGGGAAAACATGCAGGTAACAGAAAAGTCTGTATTTCATGCCCATTTGTTTGTTTCGGAAATGAAAACAATTTTTTTTCCCCTTTGAGATCCAAACACTCATCTCTTCCTATCTCTCCATATTGCTCTGTAAACTACTACCATCCACCAGTGTGGCTAGCTGGGCACCCAAAGTCTCATTTGATTGGATGATTTCTTTTTTGTAAATGCCCCTGAGTGCAGAATGAGTCATCAGACATTTGAAACCGTTTTACAGAAGAGAAAAATATAAATAAAAATACTCTTGACACATCTTTATCATATAACATGGGCCAAATGAACAATTGGACAGGGGGATTAAAACTGGGAAAATGTATTTTTCATTTCACTGGGTCTTTAATATTTATCTTATATATGTAGAAGCTCTCACTAGTAGTGGCAAATTTTAGCCTCTTTCAGCTTATTGTTTTTGTTTTAAGGCTTGAAAACTCTGTTTGCCTTAAAACCGTACAACAGCAGGCAGCTGTTTCCACCTTAAAAGCTCAGATAAGCCCACAGTACACTACCTGCCTACTATCAGATGGTTAACAGACAAACTAGCTTGTTTAAAAAAGTTCTAACATATAGCAACTAGTCATTATTGGACTCCAGAAACATGACTCCCAATGAATGATAATGTTGCTCTGTGTCTGATGGATATGTATGCTTGTTCAACATAATAACTTTATGAGGTGATAATACATCAGGTGTGGAATCATTCTGCTCCAAAGTGGCCAAAAAATGTTAGCGTATAACAATAATGTCCTCCAACATTTTCCCTCCTTTAAAGACCTTGTGTCTTTGGTGTGTTGGGATCTCACTGCCACATGTCATTGTGCAGGTCTACAATTCTATCGGTGCATTGGCCAAATCAGTCTATGAGAAGATGTTTGTGTGGATGGTCCTCCGCATTAATCAGATGCTGGACACCAAGCAACCCAGGCAGTTCTTCATCGGAGTCTTGGACATCGCTGGGTTTGAAATATTTGATGTAAGTTTGCATTAAGCAGTATATCTACTGTCATTTTATAATGAATCATTTGGTCATGCTCTAGTAAATGCTTTGTTTTACAGTATAACAGTCTGGAACAGCTGTGTATCAATTTCACCAACGAGAAACTGCAGCAGTTTTTCAACCATCACATGTTTGTGCTGGAGCAAGAGGAGTATAAGAAGGAAGGCATCGAGTGGGAGTTCATTGACTTTGGAATGGACCTGGCTGCTTGTATAGAGCTTATTGAAAAGGTTGCTTCATTCAAGTATCATATTACACAAAGTTATAGAAATGAATGCCTAGTGTTTTTTTATGTAAAGTATTTTTTGACTGTCCTCAACAGCCAATGGGCATCTTTTCCATCCTTGAAGAGGAGTGCATGTTTCCCAAGGCGTCAGACACCACCTTCAAAAACAAGCTGTATGACCAACATCTTGGAAAATCAAACAACTTTCAGAAGCCCAAACCTGTCAAAGGCAAGGCTGAGGCTCACTTCTCCCTGGTGCACTACGCTGGCACTGTGGACTACAGCATCTCCGGCTGGTTGGACAAGAACAAGGACCCGCTGAATGACTCTGTAGTCCAGCTCTTCCAGAAAGCCAGCCTCAAACTACTGGCCTTCCTCTATTCTACCTATTCTTCATCTGCTGGTAAGAACTGTTGTGATTCTGAGATTTCTTTCATTTAAAAGTGGTAAATTTGAAATTCAGAGCATTGATATAGCAATACTATATATACACAACTATATATGTAAAGATATACGACCCTATGTAAATGATCTATATTGATCTACAGACGATTAAGGCGTGGTCAACTCCACTTTTGCTAGTTAAACGGCGCATAATCTGAGCGCAAAGTAAGGCTCAAGGGGCGAAGGGGTTGTATTTAGTCTCTTAATTAATCATAGGTGTGTTTTGGGTGTAACATTAATTAAATCAATCAAAGTGTCATCTTCCGCAGATTCAACAAATTGGAGAAGCGACCGGTTTTCTGCTGAGGAAACGGATCTGCTCATGCGCGTGGCGAAAGCGCGATGATCCTTGGCTGGTGGAGGAGGAGGAGGAGCGCTGCTGTGCGTCCTTGTGTAACAACTAGAGTGTACACGTGCTGTGAACCAGCCTATGTAGACACATCCTACTATCTGAATAATGAGCCCTTTAAATAGCAGGAATGTATTGTACCAGACTTTAGACCAGGTTTTTGTTGGTCAATGGCACAATCCCTTTCTGTTGTCTCAACCTTATTTTAAGACCAACGCGCCCATGGGCGCACGGATGGGCGCAAGTACATTTGCTACATACACAATGTGGGCGCTGGGCGTGAAAATGACAACTACGTCGGTCTGAAACCAGCAATCGCTGTTTGCTGCGTGTGCGCCGCTTTGCGCCATTTTGCGCCATTTTGCGCCGGGTGTGAGATCGGGCACATAGTGGAGTAATGGCAACCTGAGCAGAGAACCTCTCGCTCTCCTTTTGTGTGTGTTGTAATCCGAGTTTATCTGTGAGCACTTTGTTTACGTAGCCGGTCCGGCCGTGCGTGCATGTTAGTGCATGTGTGCCCCCCTGGCTAGCTAATCGCCGCTGCTTGGTACTGCGGTTACAGTTGATAACGGCGTCCCGACCCACCCACAGAGTCGTCACGGAGGCGTAACACCCACCCTCCGGTTCCCCTCCAGGTTAATACTGCTAGCTCTGTCAGCACTGTTCATGCTGTTAGCACCGTTAGCTGCTAGCCGCTGGCTCAGCCGCCACCATGTTGAGAGCCATATGGAGGCAATCCCTCAATCATAGATATGCTCTGAATTTTTAATTTAGCACCTTTAAAGGCACAACTGTTCAGCCTGATGATGTTGATAAGAATATTTGTTCTTTTAGAGAACCCTGGTGGAGGAAGTTGTGGAACTGGTGCTACTGTAAAGAAAGCAGCAAAGAAGAAGGGCTCATCCTTCCAGACTGTGTCAGCCGTCTTCAGGGTAACTACATACCAAAATTAATATTGGATGGTCCCTAATTTTGTAAGACTAATTTAATTTTGATTCTACGTTATAACAAAGTATTGACACTGATAATCTGGAACAGGAGAACCTGGGAAAGCTAATGACAAATCTCAAGAGCACCCATCCTCACTTTGTTCGGTGTCTGATTCCAAATGACACTAAAACTCCATGTATTTAAGTTCATGTTAATAAAACTTTTTATCAGAGTACCTAAAGCAGCTCAATTATAATGTGGCTCTGGTTGACCTTCAGGGATTATGGAACACCATCTGGTGATCCATCAGCTGCGATGTAACGGTGTGCTGGAAGGAATCAGGATCTGCAGGAAGGGCTACCCTAGTAGGATCCTGTATGGGGATTTCAAGCAAAGGTAAGAAGCAGTAGAGTAGGCTTATGAGAAATTTATTAAAAAAAAAAAAAAAAAAACACTTCTCAATTTTTTTCTTGTAGGTACAAAGTACTGAATGCTAGTGTGATACCTGAGGGACAATTCATTGACAACAAGAAAGCTGCTGAGAAGCTCTTGGGGTCTATCGATGTGGATCACACGCAGTATAAGTTTGGGCATACCAAGGTAATGTATTTTGAATTTGAGGGTTTCAGTGTGAGCCAGTTGAGGTGGTTCGGGTATCTAGTACGGATGCCCCCTGGGCGCCTCCCTTGGGAGGTGTTCCAGGCACGACCAGCTGGGAGGAGACCACGGGGAAGACCCAGGACTAGGTGGAGAGATTATATCTCCACACTGGCCTGGGAATGCCTCGGGATCCCCCAGTCAGAGCTGGTTAATGTGGCCCGGGAAAGGGAAGTGTGGGGTCCCCTGCTGGAGTTGTTGCCCCCGCGACCCGATCCCGGATAAGCGGTTGAAGATGGATGGAAGATGGATGGATGGTTTCAGTGTGTTAGGACTGCAGCTCATGTGGGATCGTCTAACGACATCTGAAACCCCCTTTGTGAAGTAAGAATAGGATAGGCTGTGTGATAGGCAACTTTTCGAAACAGACCCTCTGACAAGTGTGCACCGCTAATTCCAGTGATATGATTCATCGCATTAAAATGAGATTAGAAAGACACAGAGTTCTTGGAGACTTTGGGAGCTTGTGTTATGCAGTCAGAAAAGACTATGATGGCTTTTTGCTGCTCCTCCGAGTGTATCCGGAACACATATAAACACTTTTGCTGACGACATATCATACTACCTTGATCAACCATACTAAAGCCTTCATACTATGAGATTGATGTTAAAACTGGTTTATTGATGTAGTATCTCAACATATGCCTAAACTTCTACTTCCTGTAGGTATTCTTTAAAGCAGGGCTCTTGGGTCTACTGGAAGAGATGAGGGATGAGAAACTGGCCTCTCTCATCACCATTACTCAAGCCTTGTGTCGTGGCTTTCTCCGAAGGAAGGACTTTCAGAAAATGACGGAGAGGAGGTAATCAGAGTTATGGTTAGATTGAGATCACAGATTATCAGTCAGGTATACATCAAAGACTGTAGGTCTAAAGACATGTTTGCTGCTCAGTGAAAAACTAAGAACAAGCTCCATCTTTTCAGAGAATCTATATACATTGTCCAGTACAACATTCGCTCTTTCATGAATGTAAAACACTGGCCATGGATGAAGCTCTACTTCAAGATCAAGCCACTCTTGAGGAGTGCTGAGACTGAGAAGGAGATGGCCATCATGAAAGTGGAGTTTGCCAAGTGTAAGGAGGATTTAGCCAAAGCGGAGGCTAAGAGGAAGGAACTGGAAGCCAAAATGGTTTCCCTGCTTCAGGAGAAGAATGACTTGTGTCTGCAGATTCACTCTGTGAGGAGAGAAAACACACCTTTTGCAATTAAGTAAGTCATAAGAAAGTAGAACTGTGTGTTACACATTTGCAAATTGTGTTTTCATTTAACAGGAAAGTGAGAGTCTGGCAGACGCAGAGGAAAGATGTGAGGGGCTGATTAAGAACAAGATTCTGTTTGAGGCCAAAACCAAAGAACTCAGCGAGAGGCTGGAGGACGAGGAGGAGGTGAACGCCGAACTGACCGCCAAGAAGAGGAAGCTGGAGGACGAGTGCTCTGAGCTGAAGAAAGACATCGATGACTTGGAGCTTACCCTGGCTAAAGTGGAGAAGGAAAAACATGCCACTGAAAACAAGGTGTGTCTCTGCTTGGTGGTCATCTGAACACCAAACCCCAGCATTTACTAACACATTTACTACTTTTCACATATTCAGGTGAAGAATCTGACTGAAGAAATGTCATCTCTTGATGATGCCATCGGTAAGTTAACCAAGGAGAAGCTGGCCCTGCAGGAGGCCCACCAGCAGACAATGGATGACCTGCAAGCAGAGGAAGACAAAGTCAACTGTCTGGCCAAAGCCAAGATCAAGCTGGAGCAACAAGTCGATGATGTAAGCTGTAGACATTACCTCTTTGAAATCATAGCATGTATGACTACTAATTCTACTGTCCATGTGATAACACTATTATTATTATTGCTAATTTTTATATTATGATTACTGCTATATTATTGCTTTTATTATCATTATATTATATCCACTGTTGGACTATATAAATAAAATCGGCATTAAAACGGATATTGAAATTGAAAATAGCTTGAGGGCTGTCTGGAACAAGAGAAGAAGATCCGGATGGAAATCGAGAGAGCCAAACGGAAGCTCGAAGGAGATCTGAAACTAACTCACGAATCCATAATGGATTTGGAAAATGACAAGCAACAGCTGGAGGAGCGCCTTAAAAAGTACGTACTGGTGCAGCAGTGTCAAGGCATAATGACAAGTTCGTACATAGCACGTGCTCTAATCATGGTATGGTTTTGCATGACAGGAAAGATTTTGAATGCAGCCAACTTGTATCAAAAATTGAGGATGAGCTGAGTGTGGCTGTGCAATCTCAGAAGAGGATCAAGGAGCTTCAGGTACTTAAAAAACTTTAGGGTTAATTGAAAATTTGCCGGAATCCAATGACTGATCTCAGGTCTTTGTTGCTCAACTCAGGCCCGCATTGAAGAGCTGGAAGAGGAGATTGAAGGGGAGCGTGTTGCCAGGGCGAAGGTGGAGAAGCAAAGGTCTGATCTCTCCAGGGAGCTGGAGGAGATCAGTGAGAGGCTGGAGGAGGCAGGAGGAGCCACCGCCGCTCAGATAGAGACCAACAAGAAGCGAGAGGTCGAGTTTCAGAAACTGAGACGAGACCTGGAAGAGTCGACCCTTCACCACGAGACCACCGCTGCAGTTTTAAGGAAGAAACACGCCGACAGTGTGGCTGAGCTGGGAGAGCAGATCGACAACCTACAGAGGGTCAAACAGAAGCTGGAGAAGGAGAAGAATGAGTACAAGATGGAGATTGATGACCTGTCCAGCAACATAGAGGTCATGGTCAAGGCAAAGGTAAGCTAGACTAGTATGGAAAGGATAAGGATACGGTAAATCAAGATTTCAATTTAATTAATGTTATATATATATTACAGGTTAATTATGAGAAGCTGTGTCACTCTCTGGAAGACCAACTGAGTGAATACAAGACAAAACACGATGAGAACACTCGTCTGATCACTGAGATAAATGCTCAAAGGGCAAGACTTCAGAATGAAAACGGTATGGAGTCAAATCATTTAAGTAGACTTCTGGAGTCCAGCTCTTTTCTCTCGTTTCTTACCTTGTTTTTAAACCCCCTTGAACAGGAGAGTTCTCTCATCTTCTGGAGGAGAAAGAAGCGATACTCTCTCAGATGTCGAGGGCTAAGCTTGCCTGCACTCAGCTAGTTGAGGAACTGAAGAGACACAATGAGGAAGAAACAAAGGTTTGTTGCACTGCTGCACTTTGTACAACCAATCAGTGCCCGTCATATTAATTATCCTAGCAGGTCAGTGAGCTAACTGATTAGCTGAGGTAGCCAGAGACTTACGCCCTGTCCACACAGGGAACGTCAGCCGCCTATTTTTACCGCGAGCCACGCGGTTCACAGCAACAACAGACAGTGAAAGTGATCATTTGACTGTATATTGACATCATACCAGCAACATTACTACAGTTTCAATCTCTAGAAATCTGTAGAATATGTCACAGACATGAAAAAAAGTGAAGATTTATTTTTAAATCAACACTTCCTGCTTCTGTTTCAAAATAAAAGCGCGGTAGCATTTTTTTCTATGGACAGAATTCCTTCATTTGTTATCACGAGGCTTTCCTTCTGAAATATTTGCAGGCCAGTGTTGTAGAAAATGCAGTGACTTTTACGGGGTTTTAATTGTGAATTATTACTATTATTTACAAATTACCACACAGTTCTTAACCTTTCTCTGTATAAAATAAATATAAATGACATTCATAATGTATTGAAATGGCCATTATGAAAGGCAAACTCCATGTAAAAGAAAGGGCTGGCAGCAGAAACGCTGCCGATGTGGACGCCACACGCGTGAGAGATGTAGCAGTTCAGAGAGGCAGTCTGGCCCAAGCGTTATAGGTCGTTTGAACTTGTAAGCTCAGCTATGCTAACAGATTTTGCCTTTTTTTACTGGGTTTCATTCTACTTAGAGACAAAAAGGTCCTTTAAAGGAATGGAGGTTTGGAGGTTTAAAGGAATAGTCTGACATTGTGGGAAAATTCACCAGTAGACAATTAGTTTAGCTTAGCATAAAAGCCTCCAGATAAATTCTGATTTTAACAAATGTTTCTTCAACTGAAAGCCTAATCTGCCTCTCTAATAGGCTAAGAATGCCCTCGCCCATGCTCTCCAATCTGCTCGTCATGACTGTGATCTGCTGAGGGAGCAGTTTGAGGAGGAGCAGGAGGCCAAGGCTGAGCTCCAGAGAGCCTTGTCCAAGGCCAACAGTGAGGTGGCCCAGTGGAGAACCAAATATGAGACTGATGCCATCCAGCGCAATGACGAACTGGAGGAGGCCAAGTGAGAGTTGTTCTTATGTATATATACATAAGAAATTGGATATTTGCAATGTAAGAAAATGACGATCATGGCTCACACTTCATTTTGTTTTGCTCAGGAAAAAGCTTGCCCAGCGTTTGCAGGAGGCCGAGGAAGCAGTTGAGGCTGTGAATGCCAAGTGCTCGTCTTTGGAGAAGACGAAGCAGAGGCTCCAAGGAGAGGTGGAGGACCTCATGACTGATGTGGAAAGGGCGAATGCTCAAGCAGCTGGCCTGGACAAGAAGCAGAGATGCTTTGATAAGGTAACAACAAGTATATTGTGCTAAAAAAAAGCACAACAAGCCACAGATGCAGACAGTCTGAAACCTTGTCACTCAGTTTGTTTTGCTTGTCACAATTGTTGATTTATGTAGGCTAACATAGCAGTGACTCCACACTAACCCAGTTAATGAAAGCTGTAACATTTGCTGCTTTAACCCAGTGAGACCCACGATAGACCCGTTTTAGTCTTTTTTAGGGGGATACAGGGGGTGTTTAGGGGGAGATAGCAGGTCAACAGTAGATGTCACATAGAAGTGCTGTACATCTGAAAGCTGGAACCTGAAGATTAATCTGAGATACAGCACTGTGTCAAGTTGCTCTAGTCAAAAATCAGAGATAAACATGAAGGAATGAATATATTAATTAAAATAAATAGTGAAAGTGTATAAGGGTTTATAACATTATGATAAAAGTATATGATGGTCATCCCCATGCTCTATTATGTCTCATAAGTTGTTGCAGCAATTTTTGGGTTGATACCATTTGTTACACAGATTTGGTGCTAAATTTAACAATTTTTTTATCACTGGAGAATTGATAAAAAAAATGATCAATAATCCCTCCAAAATACCATATTAAGACACCAAGACCTTGAGGAACACCATAGAAAAAGCCATGCTGTGATTTGGGATCAAAAACTTTTGACATTTGGAGATTTCTGCAAGAATTAAATTTTTTGGTGATTGGATGGCGAGCACTACTGTTGTGTAAACTGGTCAGAAACCCCCTTATTGTCAATGTAGCTAGGAAAGCCATCCATCCTCTGAATGCTCTAGGTCTCTAGTTTGATCCATCCATCCTCTGAATGAGGCTGTGATTAGCCTAGAGGTCACCACAGGTCATTTGGATCCACAAAAGTCTCAGCTTTACAGTGATACCCAATTTATGGAATTCAAGACTCTTTAAGGACCCCAGTATGCAGAAATATTCAGATACACCATTTTAGAATAGGAGACAATAACACATTTATACTGCATGAAAAAAACTGCATGTTTTTTGCCCCAAACTGCATGTGATTATCATAAACTGGGCATGTCTGTAAAGGGGAGACTCGTGGGTACCCATAGAACCCATTTTCAGTCACATATCTGGAGGTCAGAGGTCAAGGGACCCCTTTGAAAATGGCCATGCCAGTTTTTTCCTCACTAAGATTTAGCCCAACTTTGGAGCGTTATTTAACCTCCTTCCGTCCAAGCTAGCATGACATGGTTGGTACCAATTGATAGTTTTATATGATATCTGTGTCTTCACTCGAGCCCTAAACCTGGACCTACTAGAGCCTCTGAAAGACAGTAAAGTCAGTCGGTCCTCAGAAGAACACCTGTTTTGTGGTAGGTCATTAGAATAAAATGACGTGGGGTGACCATTTCATGCAGCAACAGAAGTTTATTTGCAATATAGAATAACTGGGTTATTAGCATGAGCAACGACAATGTGGATCAATAGCGTGTGATCACCTACAGAGAAACACAGCCATTAGCACAAAAAGTTCAAATCTTAAAAATCAGACAAACCATCCCTATCCAAACCAATGTTTTATGTCCTCCTTAGATTCTGTCTGAGTGGAAGCAGAAGTATGAAGAGAGTCAGGCTGAGCTGGAGGGATCACAGAAAGAGTCTCGCTCGCTCAGCACTGAGCTCTTCAAAATGAAGAACTCTTATGAGGAAGCTTTGGAGCACCTGGAGGTCCTCAAACGAGAGAATAAAAACCTGCAAGGTACACGCATGTGACTGTAAAATAGTACTGCTTTATTAAAGGAAGTTTCATCTGGAACATGTTTGACAATGAATCAGACCATTTTGAATAAGCTCTAATGGACCAGAACGATTTGATATGAATGTTATGTTCATATGTCAATTCATATCACTTTCTCATGAGGCAAGACGGAAAGACTAGTGCATACTCCCAATAGTGGACATGATTAGAATAATTAGTTTTTCTTTGTTTCCATTTGGTTGTTAAATGAAGAAATGCATTATTTTTTTAGAGGAAATCTCTGATTTGACTGAACAACTTGGAGAAAACGGCAAAACCATCCATGAGCTGGAGAAGACTAGGAAACAAACTGAGACTGAGAAGACAGACATCCAGACTGCTTTGGAAGAAGCTGAGGTAACTTCAGCACTATATAAAGAAATGATATATACAATATATCATTTCTTATTTCATATTTATATATATATATATATATTCTTATGTTTATCAATGCATTCTTATTTTCATCTGTACTCAAGGCTTCACTGGAACATGAGGAATCCAAAATCCTGCGTATCCAGCTGGAGCTCACTCAGGTCAAAGGAGAGGTTGATCGCAGGCTGGCTGAGAAGGACGAGGAGATCGAGCAGATGAAACGCAACCAGCAGCGCATCGTGGAAACGATGCAGTCCGCCTTAGACGCTGAGACGCGCGGCAAGAACGATGCCATGAGAATCAGGAAGAAGATGGAGACCGACCTCAATGAGATGGAGATCCAGCTGAGCCACGCCAACCGGCAGGCAGCTGAAGCCCAGAAGCAGCTGAGGAACATGCAGGCCCACCTCAAGGTGAAATACGCTTCACTGGCGGCTTTAACACAAGGCTATTAGCTTTTTGGGTAAAGCATCTTTTACCTGCCGGTCTCTCTGCAGGAACAAACCCTCCACCTGGATGAGGCGCTGCGGAGCCAGGAGGACCTGAAGGAGCAGGTGGCCATTATGGAGCGCAGGTGCGGCCTGATTCAGGCGGAGGTGGAGGAGCTCAGAGCTGCTCTGGAACAGTCGGAAAGAAGCCGCAAATTAGCTGAACAGGAGCTAGTCGACGCCTGTGAGAGAGTAGGGCTGCTGCACTCTCAGGTGAGCAGCATTAGTACATGTATCCATGAGGGAATCTAACGAGACAGCAGTTGGTGGAGACCAAAGCAGAGTGAAAAGAGAGTGAATATTAGAATCTGTCCGGTCCACAGAAACACCAACTTCCGAATGAATGCCAACGTTGCATAACTTTGTGAAGTATAAACATAAGTCACCTTTTATTGACAGTTTATGAATTGTCCTACAGAACACCAGTCTCCTCAACTCCAAGAGGAAGCTGGATGCAGATGTCAGCCAGCTGCAGGGCGAGGTGGAGGATGCAGTCCAAGAGGCTCGCAATGCAGAGGAAAAAGCCAAGAAGGCAATCACTGATGTAAATATGATGCACCTCTAATTATATCTAGAACGTACAGCTTCATATAGTGTGATTAATAACTATGAGGTTGTCTCTATGGATGCTGTTGTTGTCAGGTCCAGAGTGATAATGTGCATTCGTTTGGTATTTGTAATGACATATTATAAATCAAAGACCAGTTTAACTTGCTGTGTTCTTGTAGGCAGCCATGATGGCCGAGGAGTTGAAGAAAGAGCAGGACACCAGCAGCCACCTGGAGAGGATGAAGAAGAACCTGGAGGTCTCTGTGAAGGACCTGCAGCACCGTCTGGATGAGGCTGAGAACCTGGCTTTAAAGGGGGGCAAGAAACAGCTCCAGAAACTGGAAGCTCGGGTAACACACATGTCCATATGAGAGTAATTATTCTAATTATTGAGAGCAAAAATGACAGCTGATGTTGTGTTTGTGGGGTTTGGACGTTATCTTGTAGGTGCGTGAACTGGAGACTGAAGTGGAGAGTGAACAGAGAAGAGCTGCTGATACCATCAAGGGAATCCGTAAATATGAGAGGCGAGTGAAGGAGCTCACTTACCAGACTGAAGAGGACAAGAAGACTGTTTTGAGACTGCAGGACCTGGTAGACAAACTGCAAATCAAAGTCAAGGCATACAAACGGCAGAATGAAGAAGCTGTAAGATCTGATTTGACTGCTAGAAAAACAAGCTAAAGAACTATTGTTTCTTTGTGTTGTGATTAGAGCTTACTCTGGGTTTTTGTTGCTGCAG
This sequence comes from Adelosebastes latens, assembly GCA_916700685.1. Lineage (NCBI taxonomy): Eukaryota > Metazoa > Chordata > Actinopteri > Perciformes > Sebastidae > Adelosebastes > Adelosebastes latens. The sequence continues at coordinate 19,262 of CAKAKR010033541.1, forward strand.
GAGGAGCAGGCTACTACTCATATTGCTAAGCTAAGGAAGCTGCAGCATGAGCTGGAAGAGGCACAGGAGCGGGCAGACATCGCTGAGTCCCAGGTCAACAAGATGAGAGCCAGGAGCAGAGACTTTGGAAAGGTAACACTTGATACATTTAGAGTCCAGTTTGGTTTAGTTTATTAGGAACCTTATTGGCTTCCTGAGCTGGAGCACCATCCATCCATCCATCCATCCATCCATCCATCCATCCATCCATCCATCCATCCATTTTCTTCCGCTTATCTGGGGCCGGGTCTCGGGGGCAGCAGGCTTAGCAGGGAATTCCAGACGTCCGTCTCCTCAGCATCGTTTCCCAGCTCTTCCTGGGAGACCCCGAGGCGTTCCCAGGCCAGACGACATATCTAATCTCTCCAGCGTGTTCTGGGTCTACCCCGGGGCCTCTTACCAGTTGGACGTGCCCGGAAAACGCGCCCGGAGGCGTCCAGGAGGATCCTGATCAGATGTTGAACCACCTCAGCTGGCCTCTTTAGAGGTGAAGGAGCAGCGTCTCTACTCCGAGCTCCCTCCAGATGACTGAGCTCCTCACTCTACCCACTCTATCTCTAAGGCTGAGCCCAGCCACCCGACAGAGGAAACTCATTTCAGCCGCTTGTATCCGCGATCTCATTCTTTCATCACTACCCAAAGCTCATGACCAGAGGTGAGGGTTGGAACGTAGATGGACCAGTATATTGACAGTGCCTGTCCATCTCCCGCTCCATTTTACCCTCACTCAGGAACAAGACCCCGAGATACTTGAACTCCCTCGCTTGGGGCAGTGACTCACTTCCCACCTGGAGGGTGCAGTCCACTGTTTTCCGGCAGAGAAACATGGCCTCAGACTTGGAGGTACTGACCCTGGGTCGAAGCAGTAAAGTAGAATTATTTACAACATCGGAGACGGTCATTAATCTTGAATGAGAAAGAAACAAAATCAAAGAAACAAAAAAATGCATCATAAAGGTAAAAACAAATGTCTATCAATTATTACAAACCAACCAAATGAATCCCAACAACAACACTCTGTCCTTTCTTGTATACAAAGTACCTGTGGTTATACTGCTTTTTGATTTACATCATAGCTACCAGTCCCTCTCCTTATGACATCACTCTTCCTTAACGGGGTCATTTACTACAATTTACCTGCTGGGTAGGACCGGTTGCGCGCCGTGCATTGTGGTCCAGGGTTGTGCCAGATGCAGTTTTTATCTCTTTTACAAAAATGACGAAGGAATGTGCAGGTGGACTGTGCGGGTGGCTTTCTGGTGTGCTTGCCATAGATCTGACCACATCACAGATTACAGTGCCGACACACACACATGGATGAGAAGAATCAGTGCACGTATGGCTGCAGAGGACATGGGACGCAGTGACCCATAAGGATTCATCGAGACACTGAAATCAGTGGATCTAATTTGAAATGTTGTGTCAAGGGAAAAAAAGTGTTTCAGAAAGCTAAATGGTAACACGTTGATCACTGTACGATGACCATAACACACTATGTTGTTTTTAATATCTAAAACATATTCTTTTATTTGCTCTCTCTTCATCTCCTTTTTTGCTTTTCTTTCCTTACCGTTCCTTCTTGCCATATCTGTCCTGTCCTGTCCTGTCCTGTCCTGTCCTCTCCTCTCCTCTCCTCTCCTCTCCTCTCCTCTCCTCTCCTCTCAGCCTGAGGCTATACCGGCTGTTTTACAAGTCTCCCCCCCTAATAATAGTGAAATAGCTCTTTAAGCAGAGGCATGCCCATGGCTATTCGTTTTACTTGTGATTCCACAAGAAAAAAGCCGGTGGCAACAGTGACAGACAATCTCCGGTGTATGTGTGAGAGTGTATAGAGAAGGGAAGAGTGTGTGAGAGCATGTGGGCATGTTAGCGTGTGTTTCCTCTCCTCCTCTTTCATGTTTCGTGGCAGACAAACTGAGACAGACAGCTTCCTCCTGGGCACCTAGAAAACATCTGTCTGTAACAATCACGGTTTACTTCCTGTGTGTGTGTGTGTGTGTGTGTGTGTGAACAGTATGTGTGTGTGTGTGCGCGCACATGCTTGTGTTATTATCCCTTGTTCCTTCCAGCCCCTTGACAGATACAAGGAGAGTACTCAGCCTTTACCTCACTAAACAAGTCTGTTCACTGTCTGTTGACTGCTTCCCTCTGTGAATGTGTGTGTGTGTGTGTGTGTATCAGGGTGTTCTGCCATAAAACACTCTAAATGCAGTACTTAATTGCGGATTGGTTCGTTCATGTGTATACATTCATTAAGTGGATTAGCGTGATTGCTTGTGCCAGCTAGATGTGCACACTTCAACACACACTTCAACACACCGGAGAGCACCTTTACAGTAATTAATTTAATTATGTTTCCAAACTTATGAAGTCAACAATAACAACCGGGGTAACAGAATTAGCTGTTCTTGAATATATCAGCCACGACGTGGGATATTTGGCTCTGATACAGTTGAATTTATTACTTTAAAGGGACTCTCTGTAAGAATCGGAAATCGCTTGTTAACAGTGACACCTGTGGCCTTTAAGTCAACGTCAGACAGCGTCTTGTTGCTCGCGCTAACACTACCGACACACAAGATACTGACCGTGATTGACAGGCATCATGGTGATGAACATTAGCAACATTAGCCAGCTAAAACCACAATGTCACTATATATTCCACGGCTTTGTTGAATACTCGATTCTGATTGGTCAATCAAGGCTTTTCTACGGTCTGTATGTGTATATATACAGTATATAACACATAAAAAACCCTTGGTATTGTATGATTCTTTATTTAAGCATTTTTAAATTATGTATAGAAGTTTTTTCTAAAGTGTCCCGTTTTCTCTCCAGACTATGTCTTCCCAGGCTGGCCGTCCTCCTTCTCCACCCCGTCCTCCTCTGATGTGGACTCCGTCACCCTGGTGTCAGAGAAAGACAAGGACAACGCCTGGCTGTACACGCTGGACCCCATCCTCCTCACCATCATCGTGATGAGCTCTCTAGGCGTGCTGCTGGGTGCGGTTTGCGCGGGACTGCTCCTCTACTGCACGTGCTCCTACAGCGGGCTTTCCTCGCGCTCCTCCACGACGCTGGAGAACTACAACTTTGAGTTGTACGACGGGATTAAGCATAAAGTGAAGATAAACCAGCAGAGGTGCTGCTCCGAGGCATGAAGAGGAGGAGGAGGAGGAGGAGAACTCAAGAGAACGATGGGGAAAGACACGTCCCGTGATCTCCTGCAAAAGGAATTCTGTTCTCGGTTTGGACAAAGAAAACACGAAAAGGAAGCACTATCTGTTATTTCAATCCCCCGTGTCCCCTACCTAATATCCTGCTCTGATGTCTAAAGGGGGTAACATTCAACCCAGAGGTTCCCCACCTATTTGCGTGCCAGTGGGAGCTTGTGAACTTGATTTCCCCTACATGCTATGAGGCCTAAACTGGGGAACCCCTGACCCCAGTCTCCCCTACCCACAGTACCATATCTCCTCCGCCTGCAGGAGAGAGCCTGCTTGATTCTCAAAGCCTGTGAATGAATGAAGGAATGAATAAATGAATATGAATGACAGATCTACCATAGAATATAACCTGGAATGAAGATAGCAGATGGACTACAGCACCCATGACAATCTGGACATTTAGACCACAAATGACAGCACAGTCTGGGTGTTTGGTTAAAACGTTGGTGATGGAATTCTTAATGAAGAGGAGGATTTCATTAACATGTACCCATGACTGGTACTTGGCAGAAGGGCAATGTCAAATGTGTCCTCGTCGGCTTGAATTTGAATGTGGCCAATAGAGCCGGCATGCTGAAATGAAAAAAGCTCCAGCTTCTGACTGTCGGTGAAGACTTCAGCACCAGTGGACCATTTAATGTGGGTACTTTTGACTGAAATCAACACATATCAAGCGAATGCCTATCCCCCCTAAAGAAGTTTAAAAGATATCAAACCACACTACTCAAAGGAATCTAGATTTCTAAAGGCGAAGAAGGAAAAAAGAGGATGAAAAAGGACATTTTCTTTTTGTTTGTTTTTCTGAAAGGTTTAGATATGAGTTCTGGGACTTTCAAACGTCCATTAGCCGGCCATACGGCACCCGCTCGCTCCTTTGTCTGCCCTCGGTCTGCGCTTTGTGAAACCAGTGGCATAGAAGAGTAATGGTGACTGTTTTTGTTATGTTTTAGACTTGTGTCTGTTTGGAAAAAAAAGGTAAAGAAAAGCCAGCTTCAGTTCGTAGCCGCCCTGTAGAGCTCTTACGCCATTTTTAGACTTTCTTTAGCGTTGTGTTGGACTCCATAGTCTTAACTGTTACTTCAGTCCTTTTCTATTTCCACACATTTTCCATTACAGATGATCAGACTTTACAGAGAGTAGATGAAAGGTAAAAGGAAGATGGAAGACAGAAAATCAGAGGTTTATCTAAATCTAACATGCTGTTATGGAGTCGTGCTTTAGATTCAGTATTCTAGGGTTTGTCTTGGTATATATCTATATTTTTTTGCTTTTCAAACTGTATGATGCCCACATGATGGACAGACACTGTGTGAACAAAATGTCAGTGATTGTTTTATTGCAACCTATGGATTGCCAAAGAGCCGTGTATGTGCACAGGGGGGTCTGAACAAGTGTTAAAAGAGGCCGGGTGGAGAACGGACTGAGAGTGATGAATCATCCTGCCTTTTATCCGCCGCTCTTAGCGTCGCCCCCCCACCCCCCTGAATGAAGCACGCTCAAAAAACGGAAGGAGAAGGAATGACTAAAGGAGGAGAGAAACCGTACCGTCGACTTTCTTGGACACACAATCGAGCCTTAAGCTAACTACAGTATACGCTGTATCGGAGGACAGCCATCGAGGAGTGCCAGTGCTGCTGGAGAGACTGATGAACAGGAGGACACACACACACACACACACAGAAAGATAGACAGACAGGAAGAAAGAGAGAGAGAGAGAGAGAGAGAGAGAGAGGGAAAAAATATGGTGGTTATGTTTACATGCAGGTGAAGTCTCATCAAACAAACATTTTTGGCAATATGCAGCTGTTTCTCCCAAGAATTACATTCATATGCCGTTATTTAGCTTCAGCTAAACACATTTTGGTAGAAACTTAAAGGTACCCTGTGGAGTTTTTGACCACTAGTAGCGCTATTGAGCAACGTTGCCATTTTGTCTGTCTCTCATGCATGCACACAAGCATGCAGAAACGTGTTTTCACATTATTCCTAGATGGTTGGCGTAGAACACCACAATTTTCAGCAAATGAGAAGACCGCAAGCTAGCAAGGATTTATATTATTATGCTGGTGGAAATGCATTCAACACATTTGTTCGACTTCAAAGATACACAGAATGTGTAAATCCAACTTTGTATGTTTATAACAAAACTCCACAGGGTACCTTTAATGCCTCCCAGAATTATTTTTTTTAATTAACGTATCAACAAAATGCGTATGTTAAACATATCTGAAACTTTTCTCATATGGTTTTCCTACAATATACACTTCTTATGACCAAAGCATGATTAGAGTTTTTATGGTGCTTGTTAGACAACTAAAAGCAATTTTTAAAGGTTTGGGAAAGGTTGTAGTCATAGTTAAAAAATGCAAAAAGTACAAACTTAAATCTGACGTAATATTCAAGCACTTTATACATCTGGCTTTTGCCTGTGCTTTATGAATGCTACGCTATTTCTAACATTAGAAGTAGATGTTGCTAGTGAACATAAATGGCTATTGAAAATTAGCTGCAAATGAATGGAAATCATGGGAGACTTCTGCATTGTGGCTGCATTTTTGATGGCAACAAAACATATGGCAGCAGCCCTTGTATTTGAAGTTATCTATCTGCAGTTAAAGATATCACTTTTTGGCTGTTCAAACTGTGGTCGGGAACAGTTGATTGACTTGACAACGTAAGGCTGGTAAGCAGGTGATTCTCTGCATGGAAACATGTCCAGTGAGATACCCAGCTGAGAGATGATAAGATAAACATAAAATGAGACTGACAGCAGGACAGGTGGAAGGTGAGAGAGAGAGAGAGAGACACAATGACGCCACACGGAGAACGACACAACCGTGAGGGAGAGTCAGTGACCCAGACAGAAATCTTGAAAATGTAATTGGAGGACCAGACGCTGCCTTTTTTGTATTTTTTTTTCCTCACACTGCTCGCAGATTAAGGTCAATTTGAGAAAGTCATTTTTGTGTTTACTGAATCTGTGAAGTTGCTGTACATTGAAAGAGCTAAGGACAAACATGTCACATTTGTTGTTGCCCCATCTCTCTTTTTGCCTTTCTCTCTGATCTCTCCCTGTCCCACATGGATATAGCCAGAGGCCTGTACTACGAAGCGAGTTCAACATACCCACGGTATCTTCTCGTTATCTGGTTTAACTAACTCTAACAACAAAGATCCCGCTAAACATAAGCATAAATTACCATGGCGATCTACCCCAGTAAGAAGTTAAACACCGTCATAGGTCGGAAAATCCAGGGTTAACCCTGAAGTTACCTCGCTAACCACAAATCCTGCTTCGTAATACAGGCCTCAAGAGGCCTATTGAGATGAAATACACAAAGAAAATAGGGGGATTATAAAAAGGTGTTGAAAGATGGTCATAGAAGGGAGAGAACAATGGAGAGAGATGGAGGGTTTTTTCTGTCTAAATGCATTTCCATTGGACTGTTTTCCAAGTGCCTTGGAGCTCTCTTATTTTGTCTCTCTCTCCCTACTGCTATCTTACTCTGACTTTCTTTCTCTCACACAAACACACATGAAACGATGAGTACATTGTGTGCCAACGACTACAAATGAACATACAATATATAGATATAGAAACACTCACCTATTCTCTCTCTCTCTCTCTCCTACTCAACTTTAACACTTTCCTCTGGAAGTCCAGATAGCATTACCTCTTCTGTCTCGATGGGTACACACATATACTGTACACCCTGACACACATATGCACACACAGAGAAATGCACACTACATTAAGACAACCACACACTTACGGCACTGGCCAGATAACTCAAACTGTTGTTTGTAGACTTTGTACAGAAAAATTTCTTTTTTAATGTTATTATTATTATTTAATAAAGGCTAAATAACAAGTGATTTGGTTCTCTGTGTTTGTAAGCCATTTAAATGTCCTAAACAAGTCAAGAGTATGTCATAGAACAGTAAAAAAGTCATAGTATGTTGTAAAAAAATAAAAAAGGGTCATAGTATAGTATGTTCAATAAATAACAAAAAATGTCTAATAAAAGTCATAGTATAGCATGTCGAATGAATAAAAACTCATACTATAGTGTTGAATAAATAAAAAAAAGTCATAGTATAGTATGTTGAAAATGTTTTAAAAAGTCACAATTATGTATGTCGAAAAAATAAAAAAAGTCATGGTATAGTATGTCGAAAAAATGTTTAAAGACTCATAGTAAAGTATGTCAAATTGTTGAAAAAAATTCATAGTAGAGGATGTCGAAAAATTTCATGAAAAAAAAAGTCATAGCATAGTATATACTATGCTATGACTTTTTGGTAAAAATTTCGACATACTATACTATGACTTTTTTCATGACATTTTTCGACATTCTATAATATGACTTTTTTTCATGAAATTTTTCGACAAACTATACTATGACTTTTTTTCATGAAATTTTTCGACATACTATGACTTTTTTTCATGAAATTTTTCACCATACTACACTAAGCCTTTTCTTCATAAAACTTTTCAACATACTATACTATGACTTTTTTTCATGAAATTTTTCGACGTACTATACTATAACTTTTCTTTATGAAATTTTCCTACATGACTTTTTTCATGAAATTTTTTGACGTACTATACTATGACTTTTTTGCATGAAATTTTCCGACATGACTTTTTCATGAAATTTTCCGACATGACTTTTTTCATGAAATTTTTCGACATATGACTTTTTTCATGAAATTTTTCGACATACTATACTATGCCTTTTTTCATGAAATTTTTTGACATGCTATACTATGACTTTTTTTCATGAAATTTTTCGACATACTATACTATGACTTTTTTTCATGACATTTTTCGACATTCTATACTATGACTTTTTTTCATGAAATTTTTCGACAAACTATACTTTGACTTTTTTTTCATGAAATTTTTTCAAAATGCTAGACTGACCTTTTTTCATGAAATTTTTCACCAAAAAAAAGTCACAGTATAGTATGTTGAGAGAAAAAAATCACAGTAATAATGTCGGAAAAAAAGTCATTAGTATGTTGAAAAATATTAAAAACGAGTCATAGTTTAGCATATCGCAAACTTTCATAAAAAAGTAGTATATTATGTCAAAAAAGTCATATTATAGTATATTGAAAAGAAAGTCATAGTATAGTATGTCAGAAAATGTAAAAAAAAGTCATAGTGTAGTATTTTGGAAAAAGTTCAAGTATGTTTAAAAATGTCAACAAAAGTTAGAATATAGTACATCAAATATTGTCATAAAAAAGGCACAGTATGGTATGCCTGAAAGTGTCATGAAATAGTCAAGTATAGCATTTCGAAAATCATAAAAAAAGTGTTTTTGTTTTATACTGACAGAATACAGTAAATCACAGTAAAAAAAGCTGCTGATTATGGCCTAGAATATATTTTTTTAAGTGCTTACATTGCGAATATAATTTTTAGCATCTTATTTTTGAATTAATGATTTTTTTAAGTAATTTTAAAACACGAATGGCCCTCTCTAGAGGCATTTGGAGCAGAGCCAGTGCGTAGAATTTGTGTTTATGTGGGAAGTGAGTGGTGAAGCAAGAGAGAGAGAGCAGCGGCGAAGGGAGAGAGTTACGTTATCGACTCCGGCCCACACAGGAAAAGATAACGGTGTTTGATTTGTTCGTTCTGGGCTACTGTAGAAACATGGCAGTGCAACATAGTGGACTCCATGAAGAGGACCCGCTCCCTATGTAGATATAAACGGCTCATTTTAAGGTAACGAAAACACAACTATTCTTATTTTCAGATAATGATACACTAAAGAAAACATACTTAGATCCCCCTAATTGTTACACGCTGGTCCTTTAATAGGTTCTGAAATGCATTATGTTAACCAAAATAGGCCATTACAAATATATTTGCCTGAATGCACCACAGTTTAATCATACAAGCCTTATACAACACCATCAGAGATGTGTATACATGCATACTGTATCCACTTATGTCATATATATAAATAAAGCAACCTGTTACATCATTCAATATTTATTCCAACATATTTGCACCATTGCACTACTGTATTATTGTTTACAATTAACAGAAACAGCCTGACACACTGTATGTTGTAGTATGTTATTGTACCTTGTATTATCTTTATATAGACTATATACTGTACATCAGCTTCTTTGTTTTTAGCTGCATTTCTATGTACAATGAGAGCAAAATAACCACAGTCTAATTCCTGGTAGCCTCTATATGCAGGCCAACTCATACCTGAACAATCAAGCTGATTCTGATCCAACAAGACAAACATTACCAGCATCACATAGCCTGGCACAGCGGCCACATATTAAACACACAGCATCATTGATCAAGTTTATGGATCATAGAGCACCTGCATTAACATAAAAAAATACACTTTAACATAGCCTGGCACTGCAGCCACATATCACACACATAGCTGGCAGCAACATCCCCAAACAATAAACAATAATATTGAAATAGGCCACTAGTCCAACATTTAAATAGTAGCTTACCTTTACGCAGAATGCATCGCAGTAACTTTTATGTAACTGGTTGAAGTAGATAATAAACACAGAGGAATATTTATTTAAAATTGATAAAAGTCACATTCAAGGCTTTCTGCTGTAGCTATAGGAGCAATCAATCAATCACCATGAGGAGACACAGCTGATGAGAGAGGAGGAGGAGGAGCTGATCAAAATCTGACATTTCCGCAATGAAACTGCCACTCAAACTATCTGACCTATCAGGTACTGTAGCCTAAACAGGAAGCAAAACAACAACAATTGTTTAAAGGCAGAGGGCAGTAGCTTAAAGCTGCAGTGGGTAGAAATGGAGCAGATATGTAAGACGGAGTATTATGGCCATATTGAGGGAAAAAAAAAATAAAGCTGAGATTTCTAGAATAAAGTCATAATATTATGAGGATAAAGTCAGAAGTTTACGGGAAAAAAGTCTATACTATAGCATAGGTTTCACAAATAACGAAATACTTAATCTTTTGGCACATCAGCACCACATAATCATCAGTATCAGGACCTTGAAAAGATTGTGCAAGAAACTGTGTTTATTCCAAAGAAAGAACCACATGGACCTGGGGGAAATTGCCTCTTTTGTGGAGGAGGAAATTACTTTTTTTTCTCGTAAAGTGATGACTTTATTCTAATAATAACACAACTTTTTTTTCTTGAAATAGTATGACTTAATTCTCATTAAATAACAATTTTTTTTCTCGCAATATTATGACTTTATTCTCGACATTTTTTTCCCCTCAATGTGGCCCTTATACTCCGTCGTAAATATGATTAAGAAAAGTTATTTTTATAAAACAGTCACTGTATCCTGACGGCAGCGCATGAGACAGGTAATGTGAAAAAAATCATGTGCCTCTGTTTCCTCCGGTGTCCTCCGGTGCTCCTAATGGCATCTGCAAGATTTCACAGACCGGAGGAAAACAACCAATAAGAACCGAGCTGGAGCCTTGCCGTCTCTGAGCAGCTGTCAATCACTCACAAACTCCGATCAAACGGTCAAACCATACTTGCCAACCCTCCCGATTTTCCCAGGAGACTCCCAATTTTCATTGCAATCTCCCAGTTTCCTCCCGATGTCACACGAGGTCACACTTCTCCCGTTTTTCTCTTAGTGTATATATATATAAATATGAAAGGACCTTCAGTGAGTGAGAGAAGGAAAGAGAAATGGAGAGTACTAAGATAAAGAAAAACGAAGTCTAGTTATCTCTCAGAGCACTTGAATTACAATATGCTGAAAGGTTATTATGGAATTTTTGCCCAATGATGCCAAAAGTGTTCTGCCTATACTGCAGGTTTAAGTGAAACGACAGTAAGAGGATTCTTTTCTTTTTCTTTCTAAGGCCCAAATAACTTCTCTATAGACTGGCCCACTTTACAATGCTTCCTAATTGGCTGTAACTGTATACAGTTTAATGCTAGTTTGGTTTCAGCCCTCTAATTAGCTTAGAGAGCCCTTATCAGTGATTTCTCTGCATCAGCATTTCTTCACCTCTTTCTTCTTGTTTTTCTCATCATTCCTGACCTGCCCTCATTTATTCATTGCTTCTTCATCTCACTGCTCCTCTTCTCCTCAGGAGAACGTCCCGGTTCTCACGCTTCCTCTGCATTAAAACACACACAGTTGTAGGCTACACACAGATGTGGATGCATACACGAACAGATATATCAACATTTTTGCACGCACACTAAGTGAGTGTGGTTTAAGGGTGAAGGAGTCTCCGCAAACAGTGGTGGAAGAAGTATTAAGACCTTTTACTTTAGTAAAAGAAGCAATACTACGGTGTAAAAATACTTTGTTACAAGTAAAAGTCCTGCATTCAAAGTCTTACTTAAGTAAAAGTAAAAAAGTATTAGCACCATACGATCCATGATTTGCATTCACATGATGACGAGCTCCAGAGCTCATCTTTCCAGATCCTGAATGCAGTTTAACGAAGACTCACACAAACTCAAGCATGCCAGTGGGAACGTTCGTCTGTAGATGCAAACACACACTTCAGACAGGTCTCTTGTGGTCGGCCTTTGCTGAGTGTGTGTAACCTACTAACACAGATTTTAACTCTCTGCTTAGCAGCAAAATCACTGATCACACACACACACACACACACTCAAAATGAAAAGTATGAGACATTCATATTTTGGGAATTTCACAGCTTTTGTAAAAACAAAACATAGAATAGAAATTAAATGGTAATCTGTTAGTTAAATAAACTCAAACAAAATAATTTGAGCCTAATTAGCACTATAGACTTCATACTTTTAGTAAGAACATATGTTTTGTTTTTAAAGGACCAGTGTGTAGAATTAAACGACATCTAGTGGTCAGGTTGCAGATTGCAACCAACTTAAACCTCTAAACGAAAACACGATTCTTATTTTCAGGTTATTATACACTCAAGAAAAGAATACTTATTAGTATTATATTCCATTTATGCCAACAGATCCCCCTAAATCTTACACATTATTCCTTTAAAGTACAAGCAACGCCAATGCGGTATAAAGAACAATCATAATGCCCATCTTTACCTTTGATAAAGTTCAATTTAGAAGCTATGAAGGTGAATGCCCTGCAAATGTTTCCCAACTGTTATATCATTCATCCTCTCTCAGCCTGCCCTCCACTTGTACTTTTTCCATTCCTGCCTCTCCGTCTTTTATAACACACACAACCAGATGCACACAGCTCCCACATAAACCACCAGGCAGCCCCCTCATAAATGTGGTGAGTCTGGTACAGCACTTATTGTAAGGCAGTTACACTCAGCAGCAGCAGCATTGACAGCTATAGGTGGACAAATTCTGTGCTGCACAAAGCTGCTACAGCTGTAAAAGAGACT